>JAUNZO010002549.1:0-68085 GCA_031894775.1 Chloris gayana
ACACATGATTAATTGATTATGATAGCTTATGTTTTTTTTTGTTTCATTTTTTGAAATACAATAACAACAACAATAACAACAACAATGAATTTTATCCTAGGCATTAGGGTAAGCTAGAGATGTTACCCGAAAGGAAACACGAACATGAGACACCCAAAAGGAACACATGACAAAAGGTATAGTTAAGGATAGGTAAGAAAGGAGAAAAAAAAGTCACAACCACATCTATTGCTAGTCTCTTAGCGCTACTATCCATAGCTAGTTCCTTAGAGATATTCCACTCCTTCATGTCTCTCTTAACCGACTCGTCCTAAGTTAGGTTAGGTCGATCTCTACTTCTCTTAACATTATCATATCGCTTTAGAACCCTACTACGCATCGACGCTTCCGAAACTCCTCGTTAAACATGTCCGAACTATCTCAACCAATGTTTAAGAAATTTCTCCTCGATTGGTGGCACTCATATCTTGTCCCAGGATATCTTCATTCCATATTAGATCCCTTATATGACTACGGACCTACCGCAACATGCACATCTTTGCTACACTCAATCTGTTGAACGTGTTGCCTTTTCGTAGGTCAACACTTAGCACCATATAACATCGTCTGACGAATCGTCATCGTAGTGTGGCACTCTCTTGTCACAAAGAATGCCAAAAGCTTGACACCATTTCAATCGATCGGCTAAAATTCTATGCCTAACATCTTAATCGATCCGTTCTCATGTAATATTGATCCTAAATATCAAAAGGTATCCTTCTTGCCCACCACTTGCCCATCGAGTCAAACATCTCTATCCTAATGCCTAGTCGCGCTAAGCTCACACATCATGTACTCGGTCTTGGTCCTACTAAGTCGGAAGCCCTTCAGACACTAATGTCTGCTTCCATAGCTCTAACTTTCTATTAACCCATGCCCTATTCTCATCAACTAACACCACATCATTAGCAAAGAGCATACACCAAGGTGTATTTCACTAGTGACCTCATCCATCACCAAAGCAAATAAATAAGGGCTCAATGCTAATCCTAGATGTAGTCCTATTTTCATCGAGAAAGACACTAGTGTCACAATCACACATCCAAACACACGTCATCACACCCTCGAACATATCCTTGATGAGGGTGATGTACTTAGTTGGGACTTTGTGCTTCTCGAAGGCCCACCACATGGCATTTCTTTGTACTTTGTTATATGCCTTCTCGAGGTCAATAAAGATCACATGGAAGTCCTTCTACTCACTATATCTCTCCATCAATTATCGTATCAAGAAAATCACCTCCATGGTCAACCTTCGAGGCATGACTAAACTGAATTTGCATCACACTTATTACTCTTGTTAGGTGATTCTGAATCACCCTCTACCGGAGCTTCATCGTATGGCTCATCAACTTAATTCCACGATAGTTGGTACAACATTGAACATCTCCCTTGTTCTTGAAGATCGCTACTACTACACTTCTCCTTCATTTTTTCCGACATCTTGTGTAATCAAACAATGAAGTTAAAAAGCTTAGTTAGCCATACTATAGGTTTGGCACCTAAGCATCTCCACACCTTGATGGGGATGCCATCGGGGCCCGATGCTTTACCTCCCTTCATCGTCTTTAGAGCCTTCCTGATCTATGCCTTGTGAATTATCCTCACAAAACTCTTGTTGGTATCATCGAAAGAGTCATCCAACTCAAGGGTAGGGCCCTTCTCCCTCCATTAAACAACTCGTCGAAGTATTCTCACCATCTACTCTTGATCTCCTCATCCTTCGCTAGAAGTTGGTTTGCTCCATCCTTGATACATTTGATTTGGTTGATGTCCCTTGTCTTCTTCTTGCTGATCCCGACCATCCTGTAAATGTCCGGCCTCCAATAAAGGTTATCATACGCTCGACCCTTTGCTATACTTACGGCTCACTTTGCAGCCTTGTTCTTTGCACCTCATCATTCCACCACCAGGTGTCTTTCGCTTCTTGTTTGCCTCCCCTACTCACGCCAAACACTTCTAGAGCCACCTTTTGAACAAATGTTGCGATCTTTAGTTGTATGTCATCCGGATCCATTCCTTCCTCCCAGGGCCCCTCTACTAGCATCCTCTCCTTTTCATTGATGAAATACTAGTGTAAATAATATATACAACGTGATAAATCCTTGTTACATCTCTCTTCATTCTTAAAGTCACCATTAGTGCGCTACAAAATTTATTTGCACTCTTTAGCAATGCTCTTTTGTACCTCTAGGACAACATGTTCTTTTGGAATTTGTTTTCCCAATCATATGTTGTGAATAGTGGCAAAGGTAGAGAGAAAGATACAAATGCATAATACATATAATTTGCAAGCGAGTGTTAAGGTAATTATATCCTATTAACAAGGTAAAAATGGTTTGAACATGATTTGATCAATGGTTCTGAACTCTTTGTGATCTTTATTGAAATAATTGTTACCTTCTTGTAGCTAGGGATGTTCGCATTCTAGTAAGCATGGACGTTATCCTTATTCCTAACATCGAGTGTCGAGGTTGTTCTTGGCGAGTAAACTATGGGGTGTCCTACGAACCAAGAACTCGATTGTGCTCACATAATGATTTAGACAGGTTTGGGACTCCTCTTCGGATAATAACCCTACATCATGTATGAGGTATCGTATTATGATAATAACCCCGCCCGCCTTATAGATCGTGCAAGGTTACGTGGGTCCTAATCGGTACAAATATGGTAACTCTATGTCTAAGTTTCCTTGCGAGTTACTCGTCCATCGATAGGTGGCCCTGGTGGGCCATCCTATACCCGATCGGTATTTCCTTATGATATATGTAAGGTAAGTATCCCACGGTAGCCCCGAGTGATTTTTGGTTTTGAGTCGGGCCTTCTTGACTTGAATCTTCTCCATGTAATCTTCCGGCCTAATCATTAATTGAAAATACCTCTTGAATTCTTTTTATGCTTTGGAGAGGAAAGCGAAAAAATTCTCATTTTTTCTAAGATTTCACCTAATTAGGTGTAAACAATTTATAGCTTTTTCAGCATGGTACATCGATCGGATGTACCTAATTAGGCAGCCCCCAACTCTTGTATTATTTGATTAACAAATAATGAAAGAGTCAATTAGACTATAACATCTTTTGTTTTTTTCATTAGGGTGCATCGGTCGGATGCACCTAATTCTATATAATCTTTTCGACTAAAAAGTAACAACCTCTATTCATTAAACAATTTTTCATTGTCTAATTTTCAAGAGAATAATATTTTTCTTTCATAATTTCTTCAACTATAATTTCTTCAATTATGCTTATCTATCATCAACGATCTTTGATCGCAACCAAATAGGTCGCGGTTCATCCAAGCCCAATAGTTAACCTTAAGGTATAAAGAGACCCGACTCATGTGCCATCATTTTCCTCATACTCTATCATCTTCTACCTCCCGCTTGTCGCCCTCTTCGAGCTCAAGTGCACAAACTTGCACCGCCTCCAACCAAATTGGTTTGCCGTTGGGTTGAATTTCCCTTCAATCTTCTCCGCCACCAATTCCTCATCTAGGGTTAGGGTTACGGCAAAATTTCCGTCGCCGCACCCCAAGAGGATGGCCCCGTCAACCGTTCATCTAAGAAGAAAGATGTCCTTACTGTTAGCGACGATATTCCAACTCTTAAGAAATTAGTCCCCAGTACTCCAACGAAAGAGAAGCTAAATGAAGCTATGATGGAAGGCTACCTCCCAAACCAAAAATGCGTAAACCGGGAGGTACCATTCGATCCTCATCCGATTCGTGAGCATAAGCAACTAGTAGGTTTCAAGTCTTTCTTTGATAGAGGATTCGCCCCACCCTATTGCAATTTTGAAAGTGTATCTAGGCCCCATAGTGGGGTTTGGTGATTTGATGATAACACAATTAAGGAGCTAATGTAATTTGTTTAGTTGCAACAGGAAAATGTCTTGTAAATTTATTATGCATATTGATATATCAAGACATGGATGTATATGGGTATTCTACATGCATATTTTTGTGTGCCATAAGACAAAGGATGTAATGAAGGTGAAGCTACATGAATGATCAATAATGAAAATCTTATACCATGTGCCACACGAGAAAAATGAAGCCTGGATGATATGTCTCATATTGTATTGGTTATTGAAATGGTCAAAATATGGAAATATTGGTGACTTAACTCTTGCTGTCATATTAAAGAAATCAACACATATCACAACGAGAAACAATTCAACATGAAGCTGAATATCAAGCGTGTGCTAATGGACGATGCAAAAGAAACGTGTGAACCATGATGTTGATGAAGGGTTAGCAAGAACTTGGCTACGACAGACCATACATTAGAGAAGGGCAGGCAAGAGGCTTGGTGCCGAAGGACCTTTGTGATGGAGAAGAGCAATGGATGCTTGAATCTAATGAATCAAGAAGCCATGGAGGATTACGTAATTCCTAAGGTCGATTATTTGTGAATCGAGAAGAAAAGGTGACATGGATAAAATATGGAGTCTTCTCTATCTAATGAGAAAATCTTTGGTGATCAACTCAAGGTGGATATGCTCAAGTAAAGAATTGTTGCCACCTCTCAAGAAGAAAAATATGAAGCATTTCGGCATATGGTTTTATCTCAACCTCAAATGGAAGAAAATTAGCTTTTATCTAATTCTTGAGTATATGTATGCTGTATCTGTCAAGAGCAATGCAACGTATGTTGTATGAGAAAGTCAAAGTGCTCAAAATTCTAGAGAGAAACCTTTTCTAGTGACACCCAAACATAGTTCATGCCGCCCTGTTAGGGTGGTCGAGGCCACATTGAACTATGTTTTTCGCGGTCGGTTTATGGGGCGATGAGATTTTGGCCTTGGAAGTGAAGCATAGTTAGTTTTGAGTGTGTTAAGCATCCACGTTTGTGGTTTGTAGGGGTTCTTGTGTCTGTTTGTTGGTTGCCTATCGGTGCAAGGCGGTTAGGCCGGGTGGGCAACCCGGTCGAGGCCGCCCTAAGCTCTGACGGCTCCAACGTCTAGTTTTCCAAATATCCGTTAAATGCCCCTCCACTACATCCATCGGTCGTTGCTTGGTTCTTGCCCGAGTCTATAGCATTCAAATGGCCACTTGAGGTCTCCCCAAACTCTCTTTGTGAGATCCAAGTGATGTAAGTTAAATACTTTAGTTGGGTTAAGAGATCCGAGTGTGAGCACTACCGAGCAAACCCTAAGCCTTGAGCACTTTGGGCTACGTCATTCATCTCGTGGATCATTTGTTACTCTTGGAGGTGAAGCCTCCTAACGGCTAGGCATCGCCCTAGAGCTCCCAAGCTTGTGGTGAGCCTTGGAAAGTTTGTGAGAGCTATGATCTTGCCTTTGGTGTGGAAGGAAATGATCAAGATAGTGGGTTGAGGGAAGTGGTTGAATGATAACCGCCTTGGAGCGTGCCGATGAGCAGCTCAAGCCTCCTCAAACGGAGACATAGGGATCATATTGGGGTGACTCAAAAATTTAGTAAACAAACTCGTGCATCTCCGTCTTGCTTGCCTTTCTTGTTGTTTTCTACCTTATATTTGTGCTTCCCCTTCGATCTACTTTGACGTGCTCTTTTGTGTGCGAGATAGTACGTGTGTGTGCTAAAGAAAACCTCCGGAGCATCACCTCAAATTTTGGTTCGAGCTAGAATTCAAATTGGAGAGTTGATCTGCTTACGCTTGTGTAAGGAGGCCAAAGTAAAGGAGGCAAGGAGGTCTGATCGGGTTGAACTAATCTGTGTGAAAAGATCTACCTATGTAAGGAGGTTGTTGGCACTCATTATGACCACCTTTTTAGTTCTCTTTGTGTTTTTGTATCATTTTAGGCGAAATATGACATATACTCGTAAGTGGGGCGAATTATACTTTAATGACGGGTCGAAGCCTTAGCCTCCGACACCTCAAGCACTCCCTAGACATCCATAAGGCCCAACATACAAGGCCCAAGCTCATTTCCTTGGTTCCCAAGTCACCTAGAAGGCTCAACAAAAATATTCACGAAATCTAGAGATTTGCGCGGAGTCCATAACAGACAGCACATTGCAATGAAGATTCAGAGTTTAATACAACGTCAAATGAAACTCCATTGAATACCAAACTTGTAGATCTCGTCGAGAGCATTTCGAAACATATATTGATGGCCATATTTGGATTCTGGAGCCAGAAGATATGGAGCCCGCAATAAAGAGTACGCAGAAAAGTCAAGATCAGAACTGATGTTCTTGGATCATAATTTTGGGAATTTAAATGACCGAATCTAGATATCAAAATAATACCGAAGCTGTAGATATTTTCAAGGCTAAAAGATAGTGTCCAAGTTTGCTTCATTTGGAGTCCGGACGACGAGAGATATGATTTTTGGAAGACGGAGCCACGAAAAAGGAAATTCGAGTCCGAGTTGTAAACGACTCGCGTTGATCGACACATTCCATGTGCTCATCGGCGCAGCCCTAGTTTGTTAAGATCTCGTGTCTAGTTCGGTGGAGGACGCCTCCGAGGCACGTCCCCACTATATATATGTCCCAAGGGACGAGACCCTTTGTACGCATTGTCAATATATCAAAGTATTTCGAGTTGAGAGCCAAAACATGCAGCGTGATGCCGCCGGTTTCGCCATGTAGCCTAGTTGTCTAGATTTCTTCTAGTTGACTAGTTGGTGAAGCTCTAATTAGACTCTAGTTAGTCTATGAATTCAATTAGACCAAGGTTCAAGAGCCGGATGTTGTTGTCGTTGTGGTAAGTGATGGTGATGATTTTCTATGCGCTATGTCGATTGACCTATCTTGTGTTCATGCTTGCTTTCGATCTTGTTCTCCTCTATGACTTTCTTCTAGTTGCAATATGCTATATACATGTTGTGTCGATCGGTACATCCCTTGCGCCGATCGGCACCAACCTTAGATGCAACAGATTGGTGTGTTGTTTATCTTGTTGGTGTTGTTTAGTTATTAGCGCTATTTGTCGCTCGTTGTGACAGGTCGCAGCAAAAACTTAATATTGAAGCAATGCTAATATATGCTCAACGTGGTACCTCTACCTTTGAATTATTAGCCATGGTCGTCACGGGGTCGCAGCAAACAACTCAGGTGCATATGTGCGGGACATGAGAAGATGATAGATTGATGTGCTTCATTGAATCATAATAGATTAATTTTTGCTATGAACTACAACTTGTGCTACTGGTGTGCACCTCATTCATATCTAACTAAGACTCGTTTACTTAGATTATTGGTTTGCAATTCTGCTCTGCTTTTGTTATTTCTCTCTCTATGCCGATCGGCACGGCCCTTGCACCGATCGTCACGGCCCTTGTGCCGTTCGACACATCAACACTTCACCCAATTTCTCTCATGTAAAATGTCATATGCAATTGTGCTTATTGCTTAATATTAGTTTGATGTGCTTAATAGTAGATTGCTTATGGATTGCTTGCTGGTCCTTGGATTCGATAAACCTTGGAATATTCTTATAAGGGAAGAGCTATACTATGTCGACACTGTACGCTTGCGAGTCTCGGAAGGTGTGTGTATCACACACCAACAACTTTTCCGCACCGTTGCCGTGGATCGGCGACTCGAACCGTGGGCCATTCTATGAAAATTTTATTTCAAACTAACCCTATGATCTATTATATTGCATATGTTCTGTTTTCTTTGTTGCGTTCATTGAGAGCAAGTTGATGGGAGATTCATCACGGACTTCAATCTTTGTGCCGATCGACACATCCTCGATGCTAATCGGCACAACCAAGCTTAGATGGATTCTACAATCGAGCTAAGTCATCCTCTCTTTCAACCAACTCCGTAGCGGTAGGTGCTAACGCTATTAGTGGCCCAACATCTGCTACATGGTTTTTCTTTATTATTGCTATTGTTTTCTTTTTACATATTTATATTTGATTTTCTTCTTCTTCGATTCATCCGCTACGGGATTCTCCTGCACTTCGGTTCATCCTCGGGAGGTTGCTGTCCAATTGCTTCATTCGAGTAGTGCATTGTGTGCTTGGAGTAAATCTTGCTCTAACCGAGTGATCGGGGCGTTTGCGGTTGCCAATTGTTGATCCTTGAATTGAATCTGCGCCTCCTTGTTTAGCAAGCTGCGCCTCTCTAATTGCTAACAACTTCTCCTTTTCTTGCAGTTGCCTCTCCAACCTTGCTATACGCACATCCTCCCTTCGTCCTCTTACGTCACTAACGACGTTACTCGTGCTTGTCCATCTCTGTGGAGAATGAAGCATATCGGATATAGGCAGAAACTAATCCAATATTTCAATACTAACAACTGCATAGATATATTTTACACTAACACATCTTTTCATTATTTATTGTTTGTACACATCCGACCCAACCTTTCGTACACTCCCACATATCCAACACCGCTACTACCCTATTCTACATCTAACCTCTCGTCAACAAAATGTGACTACCATCCTACATTATTATGACTACAACACAAGCTAAGTCGACGGCGCGTGGCCGTCGGCCGACGCAGCGTCCTCCGCTGGTGGGGTGGGTGGTGCCTCGTAGTCCATCCCGGAGATCTCCTCGGCGTCGTCCGGTGGACCCTGCTGCTCGCTGTAGCTGCTGAAACTTTGAGATTCCCGTCTCCTGTCTCGACCTCCGGTGGAACCTCGATCACCTCGGGACCTAGGTCGACCAACAATGCGTTGCGAATCACAACCATGCATGCATGAATGAATATGATATGATCATGCCAAGGTTTTATTAGTTATGTTCATCAACTAATAATTATTGATTAATTATGTTTCGTAAATAACAATTAACAATTAACACTTAATAATTCATCATGTTTATTAATTAACAATTTATAATTAAGCATGTTCATTATTCAATAATTAACAATTGATCATGCTCATTAATTAATACTTAATCATGGTCATTAATTAACAATTGGTCATGTCCATTAATTAATAATTAATCAGGTTCATTAATTAATAATTAATCATGCTTATAAATCAACAATTAGTAATTATTAATGAATCAAGTTAATTAATTAATAATTAATAATTAGTTAATGACATACAATAATGCATAAGGTAACGAATTGGAATTACATGAAATGATAGTGTTTAAGTTTAATTTTGGAAAACAATTTTCATAAATACTTTCATCTGCAGTATCTCCTTCATTTAATTAATTTCTTTTCTCAAATTAATCATTTAATCAACATAAAATAATAACTTCTATTAATCAAACGATGTAATTAATTAATATCTATGAAATAAAAATACTCAAAATAGATATTTTATTTCATAAACAGATAGATCTTATTTTTCTGAGTCTAACAAAATTGGTTTCACATTTTTCCGATTTTTATTGAATTTTCTACGAATTTTCGAAAATTGAATTGTGTTCGTGCCACACACTCGGGCCACGGGGTGGGCCACACGGGATCTCGCGTAGCCACACGCGATCCAGCGCGCGTGTGGCCCGCGGTGTGGCACCACCGCGGCGGCGAGCCCATGGCGGCGCAGCCACCGGAGTTGACCGGCGGTGCTCCAAACCTCGCCGCGAGGCTACCAACCTACTCTACTCGATGCGGCGAACCCGATGGTGTGGATGGAATAGCATGCGCTCGGCCGAAAGCTTGCCGGCGGCGAGACTCGACGCGGCGGCGCTCCGAGCACGGTGCGAGCTCGCCCGAGCACCCGAAAATTGGGGAAAATGGACGGTGAGCTCGCAAGGAGCATAAGCAAGCTCGACATGGGGGTCTAGGACTTGAGCAGGGCCGGGAGGGGTGGCTCACCGTGAGTGGCGTGGACGGCGGCAATCGGACGTGAGGAAGATGACGATTTCCGCGGTGACTGCGGAGCAAACTTGCGGTCAAGTTGCTAACCAAGATGAGCACCCTCTTGCGCATCATTGGAAAGAAAAAGGAACACAAATGACTCACCACAGCTCGCCAATTTGGAGGTGTGGCGGAAGAACGACGGTGAGCTTGCCGGGGAAAAGCTGCGTCGATCACGGAGCTCGAGGCGTCGCAGGCACGATTGGGTGGGCGGAGAGCTTCGCGGGGAGGTGGCGAAACCTTTGGTGAGTTTGGTTTAAGGAGGGGGTCGTCGGAGCGGCCCGGCGGCGTAGCTCCGGGAGGGGGAAACGACGGTGGCGGGGAGAAGAAGTGAGAGAGAGGAAGAGGAAAGGATAGGGATGGGAGGGTTTATCTCGCTCGGGGATGCGGTGAGGCAAGCGACCGAGCAGCTGCGCAAGCAGCTGCGTGGCGGAGTCGTGGCAGCCCTGGCCGGAGGCGGTTCGCCGCGAGCGGCGCCGAGCGCGGAGAGAGAGAGAGAGGAAGAAGAGAGGCCGGCACCGGGCCGGTCGACATTTTTGCAAAAAGGCCCCCGGGCTTTCGCGTAATTAAAAAGTAACCTTCCCTAGCTCAAAAAAATCTACGAAAATTCAGGGCTGTAAATAAAATTATTTCAAACCTTTTTCCTATTAAGTCCAAGTTTAACTTCCAAATGATTTTCGGATTAAAAATTCATGTTTAAATTAACAAAAGAGGCTTTGTTTATTTCTTGTAAATATTTTTACTCAGCAAAATAAATTCAGATAACTTTCATAATTCTTTTCTTGTCATGTTTTATCAGTAGAAAATGTTAAACCCATTATTTGCTTTTATTTAATTCTTTTTTAAGAATTTAATTTTTAACTTAGGTTAGTTTAATATTTCATGTGCATTTCTTAACACAAAATTAATAATTACATAAATGTAACATGATGACATGCTCATGAATGACATGAAATGCACTTTATTTTTGAGAGTTGTTACAGCCAATTCATCCCATAGGCTGCATCACCCTCAAAGTTTTGTTCTCTGGATCCAATGGGGAAGGGGAGTCGAACCGAGGATATCAAATTTGACGTAGTAGACATGGTATATCCATATAATGTGCTGTTAGGACGAAGGGTCATCAACAAGTTTTTGGCTATCATCCATCATGGCTATCTCTGTATGAAAATACCAGGAGCGAGAGGGGGTCATCACGGTATACGGGGATTAGGCTAAGGCAAGGAGGCACGAAGTGGACATGGCTCCTGGGCAGCGTCACATCAATGTTATTGGCAAAAGCGAAGGCACCCCCGGCCCTGTGGAACTTCCCACTGCACCTAAGTATATGCCGAAGGTACGATCGCAAGAGGGCACGAAGGAGGTTGTATTATGTGTGGATCGGCTCGATCGGACTGTCTGGATTGGATGTGGGTTATCCGAGGAAAGAGAAGCGGAGCTCCTTCGGTTTCTAAGGAACAATGCTGATGTCTTCGCTCGTTCATCAAAGGACATCCCCGGAATTGACAAAGTCGTAGCTGTGCACGAGACTAGATGTGGAGCCAAAAGTAAGGCCCATAAAGCAGCGCATGAGGGATTGGACGGAGGAAAAAATTGCCATTCTCAAGGCAAAGGTGCGAAAGCTGCTGGATGCGGAGGTAGTGCGTCCCATCGATAGAACCACATGGTTAGCCAATCCTGTCTTAGTGAAAAAGCCAAATGGACAGCGGTGGATGTGCATTGACTTCACAACTCTCAATAAGTTCTTTCCGAAGGATGATTTCCTACGGCAAGGATAGATCAACTAGTTGACACCACGGCTGGGGCTGCGTTGATGAGTTTCCTCGATGGTTACTCGGGTTTTCATCAAGTCCGGCTAGCGGCCGAAGATCAGCCCTTGACAGCCTTCCAAATACCCGGAGGAACATACTCGTTACAACCGAATGCCCTTTGGACTAAAAATGCTGGAGCCACATTCTCTCGAACGGTCAAAGCCACCCTCGGTGATCATTTGGTTCGCAATGCAGCAGCTTACATAGATGACATTGTGATCAAGAGTATTGTTGAGCAAGATCATGTGAAGGATCTAGCCAAGACCTTCGCAAACCTTCGTAGAGTAGGTATGAAGCTAAACCCAGCTAAGTGTATGTTCGAGTTAGGGCGGGTAAGCTATCGGGATACATGGTATCGGAAGCCGGCATCAAACCTAACCCAACAAAGATTCGAGCAATTACGGACATGGAACCTCCGAAGTCCATAAGAGAGTTGCAAAGGTTTACAGGAAGGGTAGTGGCTTTACGCACATTCATCGCCAAACTCGTAGAGCGAAGCATGCTCGTTCTTTGAAATATTGAGGGGCCCTCGGGTTTTCAAGCGGACGGAAGAACATCAAATAGCCTTCCAACAGCTCAAGGAATACTTAGTAGAATTGACTACTCGGAAACCACCTCCACCGAAGGTTCCACTTCTCCTTTATATCGCAGCAGCGCCAAAGGCAATTAGCGGGGTCCTTGTGTATCGGACGCAAGAGCAAGAGGCAAAATAGTTGCCGATCTACTATGTTTCAAAAACACTTGCCGGAGCCGGGCGTGGGTACGGCATCATTGAGAAGTTGTTGTACGCTGTTTTGATGGCGTCACGTAAGTTACGAAGGTACTTCGACGATCATCATATTCTTGTGCCTACAAAGTATCCCTTGAGAGATGCACTCGAAATCGGATAAGGCTCCTAACAAAGTATTGAAGTGGGCAGCTGAACTGGAGCAGTATGACCCGACCTTCGTGGCACGCAAAGCCATCCGATCCGATGTGTTAGCACAATTCTTGGTTGAACGGACTCCCAATGGAAATTCGGAGGCAAAAGGCAGGATGCCTCGGAGGACCCAATCTGGACAGTTTATACAGATGGTGCATGGGGAGTCTCGGGTGCTGGCTGTGCTGCAGTCATTACATCTCCCAGCAGCCGGACGCTAAGGTACTCCCCCAAGTTAGCTTTTCAAATCACAAACAACGCAGCTGAATACGAAGGCATACTCCTAGGGCCGAGGCAAGCTAGAATATTGGGAGCGCAGAGAGTGATTGTGTACTGTGATTCCCGGTTGGCAGCGGAGCAACTAGCGAAGGGCTATAGGACGCTTGATCCAGAAATGGCTGCGTATGCTCGGAAGGTCGGAGAGATGGATAAGTTCTTCTTGGGGTTCGAGGTCGAAACATTCGAAGGACGAGAAAACAAGAAAGCCGACTTGCTTGCAAAAGCAGCCTCCGGACAGGACCCTCTTCAACCGGATGTGTTGCACGAGACGCTTCACCATGCAGCCACCGCTAGCAACCAAACCAAGAAAGTCCTCGCATTGGTTTCGGAGGATTGGCGCGCCCCGATACGTGCGTTCATCGAGAAACGTTACACGCCAAGCAGCAGGTTGGAGGAGCAGCGGATGCAGCACAGAGCCGGGGGCTACATTCTGATTGAAGGAGTGCTGTACAAGGGGGAGTCCGTGCCCCATTGCTCAAGTGCCTTAGTCAGCCCGAAGGAATACAGCTCTTGCGAGAAATTCACGAGGGATCTTGTTCTTCTCACTTAGCTCCAAGAGCCTTGGTCGCCAAAGCTTTCGGACAAGGTTTCTATTGGCGAACGGCCATAAGGGATGCGAGAGGACCTAGTGCGCGTTTGCTCGGGTTGTCGGTGGATGGGGCGGCGGTCTCATTTGCCGACCACCACGTTGCAACCAATACCTCCGATCGGGCCGCTAGCAAGGTGGGGGGTTGACATTGTTGGGGAACTACCAGCAGCACCAGGGGGCTTTCGGTTTACGGTAGTGGCAGTTGAGTACTTCTCTAAATTGGTTGAAGCTGAGCCATTGGTACAAATCACGGCTAGGAACGTCCGAAAGTTCTTCCGGAAGAATGTGGTGTGCCGTTTCGAGTGCAGGTGGAACTTACGGTGGATAACGGCAAGCGGTTCGAAGGGGTGGAATTCCGAGAATACCGCCTTAGCATCGGTGTCAAGAAGTGTGAAATCTCGGTGACCAATCCAAGGGCAAATGGGGCTGACGAACGGATGAATGGTAATGTGTTCACAAGCAATCTCGAAGGCCCTTGTCGGCCTCCCTAAAGGAAAATGGGCGGAGGTCCTGCCCAATGTCCTGTGGTCAATCAAAACAGCTGCTACAAGAACAACTGGTTTCTCACCCTTCAGGCTGCTATATGGAGCTGAGGCCGTAACCTCCGATGAAATTCAAGCAGGTTCCTTTCGTACCACAAGGTCTCTAGTAGATGATGAAGATGTGTCCAAAGATCTCCTGGAGGAAACCCGCTTGCGGTCGTCGCTAATCTGCACAAGTACATTTCATCTATGGAAAAGTCATACAACTCCAAGGTGCATCCAAGAGAGTTTTTACACGGGGATCTCGTCTTAAGGAGAAACCCAGTGCATGTAACCAAATTGAACACCAAGTGGCTGGGACCCTTCATCATCGACAAAACTATTCGCCAAGGAGCGTATCATCCGCTCGAGCTTGATGGTACTCCCATACCGCACACCTTCAATGCCGATACTCTTAAGAGGTTCTACATATGAGGCCCCTTCGGAAATCGAGGTCGGTTGCTTTTTGGCTAAGTTTCTTTTTGAATGGTCTACCTGCAATTATGAAGCATGCCTTCGAGCATGTTGCCGGTTTTAAGTTTAAGGTACGATAACCTATCCCTTCGCACGACCCGAGTCTTTAGGTTCGAAAGTTAGAAGTTTTTTGTGTCGTAAGGCAAGTCCTGTGCAAGGATGTTTAGGTCTAGGGGCTGTTGTCCGATGGTCCTTAGGCGGTCTTCGGTTAGTGTCGAGTCCCGGGCGTCGTGCAAGGGAGGTCGGTTTGTAAATATTCTCTATCAATGAAAAAATTGTTTTCATCAATTAATCTGTGTTATGCATGCATGCGTCAACATATGGTACCAAGGTGCTTAGAAACCCTAACACCTTGATGTTGGGCAACTACGGCTCAATGCCTTGGAAAGATTAATCCAAGAAGTCTTAGATTGGAAACCCCAACTTAGAACCCAAAGTACTGGGAAACCCCCATGAGTTCGATGCTAGGCAAATACGGCCTAATGCCTCAGGGAAAGTAACACCGAGAAGGCTAAGTATGGAAACCCCATCTTAGATAACGAAAATGCACGCAAAATATGAAAACAGTTGTTTTATTCGAGTGTAACAGAAAGAGGGGCCCGAAGGCCCCTTCGTAAATTACAACTCATCGGCGTTCCGCTTCGAGCTCCGAAAGGCGAGACCGGCTAGGACCAATTGCGGCCTCCATCTCTTCAAGCTCTTTTTACGCCGAGCTAAATCGGCGGCAATAGCAGCTCGACCTTCGGCCGAAGACGCACGAGCTCGAAGGATCTCGGCGTCCACCGGAGCAGAGTCGCTGTCACTCGAGACATCGACGAGGCTCCGTTTTGACCCGAACCTCGGCGGTTGTCCTAAGGAGGCCAAAAGGCGATCACGTCTAGCATGACGGGCAGCGTGCTCCTCGGGGGTAACCTTGGGAAAGGCAGCCTTGATGCGACCGTTGCGATCATTGACGAAGGCCGCGAACTCGCTAAGTGTTCCTTCCGGGTTATTTCGCTTCCATCTACGCAGTTGAGTTCCGGTGACCCAAAAGGGACCAGGGGCTTCGAGTCCCCGGAATCAATAGCCGGTGAGGTAAAGCGTCTTCAATAACAGTTTCCTCCGGAATTTCAGGTGCATCTTCGGAGCTAGAAAATTCCTAACCAAAAGAAGTGGGGCGAAATAAGTTGATACATTGCCGGAAAACCTAAGTACAATAAGTCGCTTCGGAGCGCTAGACGCTTACGAAGACAATTACACGACAAAAGATAAGCTAGCTATGAACTAAGAAAAAAACTAAGGAAAGATTCACACCCGAGGCCGCAAAGAAGGGCTTCCGGTAGGAGGACCCTCGCCTTCGCGAGCAGCCTCGGGTATGTTTCCACTCCCGGTGCGAGTCACGGCTCCTTCATCAACGTTGGCATGGGAAGGACCACCCTCCGTCGCAGTGCCACCGACGCGGTCCAACTCCGCGTTCGCCGCTTCCAATGCAGCAGCCGGGCAAGATCCAGCCCCAAAGGCGCCCAAAACTCTCTGCCGAAGTGCCGATCTGCGACGGACACATCGGCTTGGGCCTCCTTGAAGGCGGCATAGTCGTCACCACATACCTCGCGGAGGTCACGAGCGGCCTCCATGACTTGCTTGGAAGGAAATTTGTCGATGGCCTTTGCCACCCGAAATGCGATAGTCCAAGCCACGCGAGCGCGATGGTGGCCCCACCGGATCGAAGCTTCCTTCGCGGCGGCAAGTCCGGAGGACACCCAATGAAGGCTTGCCGGGCCATCACCTTCTTCATGACTCGGCTCCGGGCGGACGACACCCGGCGAAGACAGGAAGTCCCGAAGCCGGTTCATCGGTTCCGGCTCCTCCGGCCAAGGGACTCGTCGACAACATGCTTTGGCGGGCCGCATCCAAGGTTGCGGTTTGTGTTTCGATGGTGGCTTTGGCATCAAAGAGTGCTCGCCCCAACTCGTCGATCTTCCGCTCTTGGGCCACTGCGTGCTCGAAGACGCCTTCCGCAATTCTTCGTGCTCACGCGATGAACTTGGCGTATTTTGCTTGCTCTTGACGAAGAGCATCGTCGGAATTGCGAAGGCGCTCCTTCAGGTTGGCAACCTCCGTAACGGAAGAAGCCTTCGACAAGTGACGAGCGAGCAGCGCCCGTGCCAACATAAATCAATGGGTGTCGGGATAATAGTTAACTTGGTTTTGGCAAGCTAAAGTAACTAGAAATACCTTCATGGTGATGCGGGATAGGCTTTCCATAAGCTCCTTTCCGTCCACCTCTTGCGGACTTCGGTCTACCTAGCATAAGTCAAGCATGCGGCCGGTCTACTCAAGGCCCTAGCAAGATGAAGTCCCATCTTCGAAATCATTGGGCTTCAAAAATGACCCGATGTTATGAGGGGCTATCCCGCGTGGAAGCACCCCCATAAATCCCTTCCCAGCTCCATGACTTAGCGCACCTTCGTCTAGAGTGTCTTCTTCGCTGCCGGAGGGATGAGTCCGAGCAGCCATCCCTTCGACGTTTGTTTCAACAACATTTCGCTCATGGTTGTCGGCTGGGGACTCGGGGCCGAGGAGGATGCGAAGGCCTGCGCTCCTCACCGACGATAGCGGGGTTGTTGACTTCATCTCCTTCCTCCGACCGAGTTTGCTCATCCCGAGCATGTTCATCTTCATCTTCGAAGGAGGAATTGGGAAAGTTGAAATTCGGAGCACCTACTCCGAACCCCATACTGGGAGCAACGGTGGCTCCTCCGGTCCCGCCGGCCGTGTCACAGCCGGAAGAGGCCGTTCGTAGCGCAGCCGCGAAGGCGGATCGCTGCGGGGAAATCGAAGTCCCATAGACGGGCACTTCGCCTTCTTCATCATTATCGGCATCGTCATTGTCCCCTTCGAGAACGGAGGGAAGAACAGTTGCAGAGCACTTGATCTTCACGCGCTTGAATCTGCGCTTGGGGGCTGCCTTTTCGGAGGACCCCGCACGTCCTCTAAAGTGATCCGATCGTCTCTTGGGAGGCGCCCCCTCCTCCGTTTCGCTGCCTTCATCATCGGTTGGAACAAGAGGAGTAAAGCTTCTGCGCTTGCACTCGTCCCCCTTCGGTGCAACAACGAGAGGAGGTAAAACAGCCTCCGGGTGCTTCGGATGATACGCCCGGTTTACACGGCTAGTTTGTCCGCATGCCTCCATGCGAGCTAACTCGTCGGATTTTACCCCACCGAGAAGATAGTAGGACCGCTCTTCTATTTCTTCAAGGGCCAGGTCCGCAAACATACAGCGAGTCGGAAAGCAAGAATAAGCGCAAGAATAGAAAACAACGAAGGAGTCCTTCGGGTACTAACCGGAAGCAAGTCGATGATGAAGTTCGGAGACTTGCCAGCTGCGTCCAGGGTAAAAACGGAACCCCGGTCTTGGCGAAGGGGCGTAATTCCTGCCGCAAGGAACTCTTCGCACAAGTCCCTCATCGAGGCCTTCCGGGCGATCCGCTGCAGCAAATCGATGCGTCGTTGAACTTCGCCATCCGCCGCAACCTTCGAGAGACCAATGTAGTTGATCTCCGTCCGGAGCGAGTGAAGGTTGCACTTGGTGTCTTGTTCGTAGTAGAACCATTTTTGGAACATGGTCTTTCCCCAATGCCCCTTGTACGCCTTTGCGGATACGAGGTGTTCCATGTCGTCTCGTGGTCGAAGGGCAACACACATAATGCTAAGCCACATATGATCGCGCAACGGGCTATTTATTGGCCGTTGTGTAGCTTGGTGCGTTGCGGCGATGGCCTTCGCGGAAGGCTCCGCTCCTTCCATGCGGAAGGCCCACTCGAAGATCGATAGCCGAATCATGTCGTTGAGTGTAATCTGTTGGATCTCCAAGCCAAAGAGATCCAACACCTCCCCCACAAATCGGGAGCACGGGAATCGAAGGCCGCCTTCGAGCAGCTTGGCGAAGATAATGAGGCGCCGAGGCGCACCACGAGAGTTGTTTCGTCCGGTGCAAGAATATGCGCTCGCTCCCGAGCGAAGCGATTGTGCTCCCGGCCCACTTGTCCGGCTAGGTGCTAGGTCCCGGATAGGAACCGGAAGGCTTCGTGTTGCTCGGACCTACACTTTGGCCGGTGCGACACCTTGCCATGTCGAAGGTGGAAGCGGAAGACCTTGAAACGAAGGCTAAGGCTCGAAAGTGAAAGCGAAGGCGGCAGGCGAACGCGTAAGCTTGATGAGGTGAGAAAGCAAGAGCGTTCGCTGGTGTGGTGAAAGTGAGTAGGAGGTTGGGGTTACCGCGGTTCCTCTCTTTATATAGGCGATAAAATTAGGCTGACATTCAAGACGCGACGCCTCGAATGTAGTGCATCCTATATGAGCAGGCGCGTTACATGAGCAGTCACGCCTCTTCAAGAGTGGACACGCATCCCGAGGAACCATAACTGTGCGGACAACTTTCGAGTTAAGCGGCGCTCCTTTTAGTTCTGGTCCCACGTGTCGGTCTTTGTTGGCACTATGCACTTTTACAGAGGACCTAAACTAAAAGTTATGGTTTTCTGAAATTAACTCTCTTTTTTATAGCAGTTAGGACCCGTAAACACTGATTTTGTATTGTTTAAGAAAAAAGTTTAAACTAGAAGGACACATTTACATTGACTGTTACTAATATTTACTCAGCAAACGGAATAAAAAAGAGATGGAAAACAAGTGTATCTACTTAAGCAGCCTTTGGCTTGGGCTTGATTCTCTTTAACTGCGAGTACAGGAAAACTCCAGCTAGCGCAATTCCAGTACCTAGGGCACATTAGTGAGAACTTGACATTAGAATGCTATTGTCATATATGGAGAGAAAATTAACAATAAGATAGCAAATTTACCGAGAGAGTTTATAGGAGAAACAGGTGTCTTGAAGAACAGAACTGATGTTACAATGACCACTACACGCTTAACACAGTTGCCCACAGAATGAGTAACAGGGGACACCTTCGACAAAATCATGTATGACACCTTCAACCAAATCACAAGAGAGAATTAGGAACTAAAACATCTTTACTCCCAAACAAGTTCGTGTAGGTTAGAGATGAAACCCATAAAACCAGCAACAGATGTTCGAAGAAAGTAAAAGAAAATAGACACAAAAGTAAAAGACAAGTACAAACGAACCACACTAATAGAGAAAATAAAAAGGTTACATTTTCATCGCATGTCAGTTAATCATGCATAGAAAGCACAAACAAATTGAATGTCCTGTATGCAGGACAATTCACATTTATTGTGAAAACCAGTTTTGTGGTTATGAATTAGAAATCGGAATTGCATCTTGACAATTACTAGTGGGATTTAAGACTTTAACTTGAAATGACCAAACAAGAAGCATGCCCCCTTTAGTCTATCCCCGCACTACAATAATAGCAGCTAGCTTTTGGAGGATTAGGGTCCTTATGAGCCAAGTTACCTTGATGGAGTTTGCATCCTAGTTCATTAAGCAACATGAGATTGATCTAGTATCCCTGGTCTATTTCTATTCTCTAGTTTCCAGTCCCCTGACCCTCTCTGTTATCCTAGTCTATATCTACCCTTTTCATGAGACCTACTCAACTCAGAACTGGATGATTTATTTTAAATTTTGGGCTCTATTTAAAGTTTCAACTAAGTACAAAAAATGGTAATCATAAAACCAACCGATTTGGGTATCTAGCAGGCATATACAATGAAATGTGTACAATGAAGTACCATGAGCATGATGTAAAATGTTAAACAACATAGATATTCACAAAATAAAACTCAATCTGAAAACTTTATCAAACTTAACAGTTCAACTTCAAGAGAGATCAAGAAGAAAGTTTCCTGCAGTTCTTTATGCCATTCACACAAATTTTTAAAAGCAACATATGAAAGATATTAATATGGGACTAGAAATATGAAAATTAAAGAACATAGCATAAATCTGATAAACAAATAACAAACTGTATTTTCCAACTTCGGGAATGAATACATCAAAATATCATGGCTAACCTGTTGGTATGCGTGGAAACAAAGTCCTGCAATCAGAGACCTGGTCAGAACTTGTTGTACATTCAGACCCTGCATTAACATGAACCAAGTCAGTTTGCATTCATGGCCATGCAAGCAATTTGTACTGTATAATGTGTTTTAGTTTATGTTTTTCGACAAAAATGTATGGATATATTATTCCAAAAATAGAACCTGTTATACACTTACAGCAGATTCCAAAAATGTAGGAGTCATTTTGACGCCTTCTGTTAGGAAGGTTACAGGGGCCAATAGGAAAAATGACATCACTGTAATGATTGAGAAAAGATTAATGTTGTCCAGGGATTCCTCGCCCTGTTTGATAGGAAAATATAAAGTGGGTCAGGTATAAAAGAAAGCAGTGCACAATGATTAAGTTAACAAAGAAATTAAGTCAGTGCAAGTCCATAACTAAAGTCATCTGTAAGATACAACTTAGATATTTCAGTTACCTCTTTCTTAACCATGAGCTTCTTGCTCAGAACATTACGCGACTGGAAGGTAACATTCGACGCCATTGCACTCCAAAACCCAGCCCTATTGTCATCAGATTACAAAACATGAGTTGCAGGGTAGATAAAGTTTTCAAACCAGCCAAGAGCTTTCTGAAATTCTTTAACCATACAAGTATACCACACTTTTTGATTACCCAAATACCAAGAAGATTCCAGTCAACAAAGGTATATCCTGATGTTACCAATAATAGATCAAACAAGAAGATTCCAGTCAACAAAGGTATATCCTTATGTTACCAATAATAGATCAAACAAATCAACACCTTATATATTACCAGTAAGTAAACCTGAACCAGATAGTGCAACAATAATTGGCAGAAACAACCGGTACCATATGAGTCCTATAACTATCAGTCCCACCTATCATCTTTTGAATTTTGTTCATCCAATGTTGGGATTGGCTGGTCCTATAACCCACTATTTTATATGGCCAACTTGGGAGAGTAACACTTATATTGACAAGGCTTTATTATAACTTCACTATTTTTTTTTCTCGAAAACGCAGGAGAGCTGCGTATCATTATATTTAAAGAGAGGAGAAACGGTCCCGTACAATAATGTCACCTCACTCCGGACCGAGCTATGAGGGACAACTTACATAGAATTAGGTGTAACCTTATAAAACACACGCTAGGCAAGGCCTGACCACCACCTAAAGAGCGACTAACCCGGCTCTATGGCATGACCCAACTGAATCGCATAACAACACTTTGAGATAGCTACTCTTACACTACCACACTGATGCAGCACACTAACTTGGAGGAACAACTCCAAGATGTTGATAGGTAGTTCTAGCACAAATTGTTGAAGGAACAGCTTTAACAACTAATATTTTACTCATGCCAACTCATACATTACTCAATACCAACCCATAGGACAGCTAGTGAGTTCTAGTGAACTCACACCACTTCTTGATCTAGAGAAGTCTCATAGCATGACATAGAGATAAAACCCAACTTGATTTCTTCTTCTATAGAAGCAAAATCTGAATTTACTTTGAACACCTAGATTTTTTTTGTACCAACTAGTTTTGTCTCTCGTCATCCTCCCCTTCTTGATTGGAACTCGACCTCGAGTTATCTTCATAAAGTGCTTATTCTGGATGATAGAGTGATAGATCAGCCACATTAAAAGTGTCAGAAATATTCATGTCTCTTGGTAGATCAACTACATAAGCATACCTTCAAAATAGAGAATGGGCCATATCTTCTTTGCCTTAATTTCCCATGAACTCCTGCTAGCAATCTCTCTTTTCTTAGATAAACCATCACTTGACCCCCAACTTCAAATGACATTGGTCTCCTCTTTTTGTCTGCTAGCTGTTTGTATTTTTGGTTTGATGTTTCCAAGGCATAATTAATTTCTTTAAACAAATCAGAATAATTTTCAGCAAAGCTTATTGCTGATCTAGAATTCTCCCTTGATGGTAGCTTCAGTAAATCAACCACGTGCCTTGGAACCTTTGTGTAAACAATAGAGAATGGACATCTTCCTGTAGATCTATGCTGAGAATTATTATAAGCAAATTCAGCAAGAGATAAAGCTAGTTCACATTGTCCTTTCTTATTTCCACATATGCAACGAATCAAGTTATCCAAAAACTTGTTCACTATTTCAGTTTGACCATCTGTTTGTGGATGAGCTGTGCTTGAATATTTTAGTTCATTGTTGAATTGCTTCCATAGGGTAAGCCAAAATGCAGCAAGGAACTTGTTGTCTCGGTCTGAAACAATAGACCTTGGAACACCATGTAGTCTAACAACTTCTCTAAAGAATAGATTAGCCACATGATGGGCATCCGTTGTCTTCCGGCACGGAATAAAATGAGCCATCTTAGACAATCTGTCTACCACAACATAAACAGCATCATTTCCCACGCCTTGTTCTTGGTAACCCAAGTATGAAGTCCATTGATAGGTCCTCCCAAGGTGCACTTGGTACTGTTAAGGGCATATATAAACCTGTATTTTGAGCTTGACCTTTGTAGGTTTGACATATACGACACCTTTGTACAAACTTTCCAGCATCTCTCTTAAGTTGTGGCCAATAATAGCGTTCCTATAGGTTTGCAATGGTCTTGTCACGCCCGACATGACCGCTAAGATCACTTGAGTGTAGCTCTCTAATTAACTTGTCACGTAGAGAACTTCTTGGAATACACAATCTATCATTCTTGAAAAGATAGCCATCTCGCACCACATATTACCCACCTAGTGCTTGCCCTTGTAGATGCTTCAACCAGATTTGACCAAAATCATCATCGTTCTCATATAAATCCTTGATCTGATCCATACCCGAAAGTTCGGCTTCAAAAGAAGTTAGGAGACAAGCACGCCGACTCAAGGCATCAGCCACTCGATTGGTTGCTCCAGACTTATGCACAATGAGATAGTTAAATCTCTCCAAGTATGCTGCCCATCTTGCAAGCATACGGTCTACATGCTTTTGGTTTCTAAAATGCTTCAAGGATTGATGGTCAGAATAGACAATGAACTCCTTAGGTAATGAATAAACTTCCCAAGTTTTTAAAGCTCTAAAAACTGCATAAAGTTCTTGATGATATGTACTCCATTTCTGCCCTGCTTCACTTAGTTTCTCACTGAAGAAAGCAATGGGTTTTCTTTCTTGGGATAAAATAGCCCCAATACCTACTCCACTTGCATCACATTCTAGTTCAAAGGTCTTGCTGAAATCTGGTAGAACTAGGACAGGAGCTTGTGAGAGCTTCTCTTTAATCTCCTTGAAACTCATTTCGGCAGCTTCACTCCATTGGAATTTCCCCTTCTTCAAACACTCAGTAATTGGTGCCATAATAGTGCTAAAGTTCTTCACAAATCTTCTATAGAATGTTGCAAGGCCATGAAAACTTCTGACTTCTGTAATGGTTTTTGAAGTTGGCCACTCTTTTATTGCAACAACTTTAGAATCATCAACATGGATACCCTCACTTGTTATGACAAAGCCCAAGAACAAAAGTTTCTTTTGTAAGAAGACACACTTCTTCAAATTTACATAGAGTTCATTCTGCTTTAGAACTTCCAATACTTTTTTTGGACATGCTCAATGTGTTTATCTTCATCCTTGCTATAGATCAAGATGTCATCGAAATAAACCACAACGAATTGTGATAGAAAGGGTTGAAGGACTTGATTCATCAAATGCATAAAAGTGTTGGGTGCATTTGAAAGTCCAAATAGCATAACAAGCCATTCATATAGCCCTTCCTTGGTCTTGAAGGTTGTTTTCCATTCATCACTAGGTCTGATGCGAATTTGGTGATAGCCACTCCACAAATCAAGTTTAGTGAATACCTTTGCCCCACTTAATTGATCCAACATATCATCCAAACGGGGTATAGGAAATCTGTACCTAATGGTAATCTTGTTAATAGCTCTACAATCAACACACATACACCAAGAACCATCCTTTTTCGTGTTAGTAAAGCTGGTACAGCACATGGACTAATACTTTCCCCGAATATGTCCCTTATGCCACAATTCTTCTACCTTCTCCTTTAATATAGCATGCTCTTTTGGACTCATTCGGTAGTGTGGTAGATAAGGAAGACTAGCACCAGGAATTAAGTCAATGCGGTGCTGAATTCCTCTCACAGGTGGTAAGTGTTGAGGCTCCCCGAGTATACTCTGAAATTCAGATAGAAGACCTTCAATTTCTGCTGGAAATTTCAACAATAGGCTGCTCTTCACCCTTAATAATAAGTGCTGCACAGAAATAAACCTTCTTTAAATATTCTAGGACGGTTGTTGGATACGTGTCCTTCTTCACCACACTTGTAGCATTTTATAACATTTTGGTTTCTCCTTGCTCTATTCTTCTTGACATCTTGCTTAGGCTCGGATGGCTTTGCTTTTGATTGAGTGGTTTTACTCTCTATCTTGCTAGTATAGCCTTTTGATGTGCCCTCCATGTGAGAGTATGATTGAGATTTGGTTATTTTCTTTGTCTTTTCAAGTCTTTCAGCTCTCAATGCTAGAGTTTGGGCTTGATCTATTGACCAAATCTATTGCATGGCCAACTGATCTCTTACAACATCATTGAGACCATTGATATACCTTGCAACTTGTTGATCTTCAGTTTCAACAAGGTTGCACCTCACTTGTAGCCTCAAAAACTCTTGTTTGTAGTCGGAAACAGACCTACTGCCTTGTGCACAGTTCTGAAATTCAGTGAAAAGGATTTGCTCATAATAAGCGGGCAAGAATCTAGCCTTCAAAAGTGCCTTCATTTGATGCCAATATCTTATGCAGGGTTCACCCCTCAACCTACGCTCTTCTTGATGACGGTACCACCATGCACCAGTACCTCCCTTTAGCTTATATGCAAATAAAGGAACTCTGCGATCTTGGCTGATATTCATGATCTCAAAGAAAGTTTCCACCTCATATAACCAAGCAAGAAACTCTTCTATATCAACACTTCCATTAAAAGAAGGGATTTTAGCTTTTACTTTATATGTATCTCTGTCATATCCAAAATTCTTCCTTGGTTGTTCATAGATCATCATCTCGATGTAGGTCTTCTACGTCACTTTCCGAAGCATCACCAAGAGTCTTTGTATGTCCAGCATCACGCTTTTGTTTTTGCTTAGCTTCAAGATTTGCTTGCTTGCGTTGATGTCTGTCTTCCTCCTCTTTAGATGAAGTCCCTTGAGTACCGAGTACTAGGGATATGACTTTTAATCATCACTGCTAGCTGATCAAACCTTCTATTGAGTTCTTCTCGTAAGGTTCGAATTTGTTCCTCAACATCATCAACTCTCTTCCCCAATTCCTCCATGTCTTGTTGCAGGTTCTCTCAAAGAAAACAGCAGTAAGAGATGGTCAACGAAGCTCCGATACCAATCTGATACAACACACTAATTTGGAGGAACAACTCCAAGGTGCTAATAGGTAGTTCTAGCACAAATTGTTGAAGGAACATCTTCAACGTGCTAGTATATAATGCCCTAAGACCAGTCTGAATTCACAGACTGCAAGAGATTAATCCAAAGCTCAATAAAAGATCAAATCCAAGATCCGAGATAGAAACATCAAGTTCTATTGATAGGGTAGTGAGGAGAAAACAAAGTTACCACAAATGAGATCAGGACCTCTATTTATAAGCTCCAAGGTCTTATAGAACTCATATACAACTATTATGACAACTACTAGCCAACTAGATGACAACCTATTTGAAAACTAATATTTTACTCATACCAACTCATACATTACTCAATACCAACCCATAGAACAGCTAGTGAGTTCTAGTGAGTTCTAGTGAACTCACACGACTTCTTGATCTAGATAAGTCTCATAGCATGACATAGAGATAAAACCCAACTTGATTTCTTCTTCTATAGTAGCAAAATCTGAATTTACTTTGAACACCTAGATTTTTTTTTGTACCAACTAGTTTTGTCCCTCATCACACACCCTTCTCTTTGCTGGACTCTACCTTCTTTGATGGGTTGTTATGGCAGGGAAGGTTGCTGCTCTATTTATAGGCCTAGCTACGCCATGGCACTATGACAAGTGTCCAAGCTTTAGAACATTTCAAGTAAATATCTAGATCCTACACTATTCTGAAATTACCCTAGTACTAGCTCTAGAACACTCCTAGTTGAAATATCATGCACATAAAGAAGAGAAGTTTGCATTGCCATATTTCAACACTCCCCCAATGCAAACTTCCTCCCGAGGTTTGTCTTGCGGACTATGTCAAGCGCTTCTCGAAACTTCTCAAACTTTGCTTTGTTTAGGCTCTTCATGAAAATGTCACAATCTGCTCATCTGTCTTTATAGGCACCATCTCAATTTCTCCTTCAAGGACCTTTTCTCTTATGTAGTGATAGCGGACTTCAATGTGCTTGGTCCTTGCATGAAACATCGGATTTTCTACCAAACGAATAGAAGATAAATTATCACGGAAAATCCTTACTTGGTATTCTGTTGGTTGATGAAGATCCTCCATTGGTTGTTTGAGCCAAGTGCATTCTTATGCTGCGTGGCAGCTGAATGATACTCGCTTCGGTAGTTGATAGCGCCATAGTAGGTTGCCTTTTGTTGCACCATGATATGGCTGCTGATCCAAAACTAAAGAAGTACCCGGTTGTTGACCCCCTTGTGTCATAGTCTCCAGCGTAGTCGGCATCACAAGTATCCAAGCACACGGCATTCTTTTGTCCTTTTATATAGAATACCAAAATTAATGATACTTTTAACGTACCTAAGGATACGCTTGATTGCATCAAGATGAGGTTTCTTTGGCTTGCTCATATATCGACTAACCGCACCGACCGAGTAAGATATACCCGGTCGAGTTAACGTGAGGTCGATAAGACTTCCAACCACCAGTCGGTACATGGTCACGTCCTCTAGCTCTTTCCCTTCATCTTCTCTTAGCCTCATATTAGAATCCATAGGAGTAGAAATAGGTTTGCGAGTCAAGCATGCCATACCTTTGAAGAAGATCCTTGGCATATTTTTGTTGGTCTCGAAATAACCCTTCCTTTGTATGCTCCACCTCAAATCCAAGGAAATGTTTCAACTCTCCTAGCTCCTTCATCCGAAATCGTACCGAAAGATTTTCCCTTGTCCTTTGTATCTCCTCTTAGTAGTCCCCAGTGATGATCAAGTCATCAACATATACGAGGACTATTACCATTCTTCCTTCCTTGGTCTTCACAAATAGGCGGGAATCGATGGAGCAACTTTAAATCCACTTTGTATGAGATTTTTCCATACCATGCCGAGTCATAGGTGCCATCATATGTGAAGGCATGGCAAAGGTTGTCATGATGTGTCTAAGAGTGTTATGGTGAGTCCTAGATTGATAGTAGTGGTGTGTAGCCACGAAGAATGTTGTGTCTTGTCAAGTTTATGTTATGAATAAAAGTTGAGCTCTTTTTTTTACGAGTTGGTCTTCCGAAGGTCTCCTTGATATAGTTTGAAGGTTGGGTTTGGGTCCACGGAAGAACTGGTATCACACGAGTTTGGTACCATTTCTACGAAGTCGGTGTTAGTCTAGGGACACCTACTACGAAGCAATACCCTTACATACATCATCATAGCCAACAAAGATGCTCCGATACCAATTGTTGGGATTGGCTGGCCCTATAACCCTCTATTTTATATGGCCAACTTGGGAGAGTAACACTTATATTGATAAGGCTTTATTATAACTCCACTATTTTACACATGAGCACAACACTTCGAGATGGCTACTCTTACACTACCACACCCTTCTACTTGCTAGACTCTACCTTCTTGGATGGGTTGTTATGACAGGGAAGGTTACTGCTCTATTTATAGGCTTAGCTAAGCCATGGCATTATGGCAAGTGTCCAAGCTCTAGAACATTTCAAGTAAATATCCAGAGATTCTACACTATTCTAAAATTACCCTGGTACTAGCTCTAGAACACTCCTAGTTGAAATATCTTGCACATGAAGAGAAGTTTTCAGAAGTTTGCATTGCTATATTTCAACATCCAATTTAACAAAGGCCTCAATCTGAACGTTAAGCAAATGATCACCTAAAAATGGTATAGATATTCTGTTTCATATTTTCCTTGATGACATGGCATAATCCGACTATTGCATAACTATAGATTGTGTAAAGTCTAAACCATGACTGTTAGTAAATACATCAATAGCATAGTTTGTGTTCAAGAATATGGCCAGGAAATAAGATGACACGTCAAAATAGATAAAGAAGGCAGAAACGGAACCTCTAAAGTTGAGTTTGGCAAAGCTTGTTTTTGAATGACTTATTACCAGTTAAAGGAAGCCTCAGTAAGAGATGCCAATGCCACACCACCAACAATAGGAAGAAGAGATGAAACAACCCAAATAGTTGGCATCTGCCACACCAGTCAGGCATTGCAAGTTAAATAAAGGTATTTCGATAAATAAATGTAGGAATTTCAGCATAGCATTTGTACAGTAATAAAAATTACCTCGCCAAGGAAAATTGCGGAAAGAAGGACTGAAAAGAAAGGTTCCATAGCCTTGATGGTATGTGTAAATGACACTGCAACCTTCCCAAGGCTCATATTTGTAAAAAGATTGCCCAAGGTATGGACCATAGCTAGAGGAAGGATGGCTAGAAGCTGTGGAAAAGGGAAACAAAAAATAGTAAGAGCCTGTCTATGTCACTAAACAAATCCAACTAAACTACACAAGTTTGTCACAAGATTTTAGGAATCTACCTGTGAACCAGAAATCTTAGGTCGCTTAAGAATACCAGTTATCCACATGAACACAGCAACCACACTCCCAACAGCAAACTGAATTTCTGTAATGTTAATTGGGTATGGGAAAACCTTGAGAACCTGTGACATATTGTAAGATCATAAGTTGCAATGCATCTTCAGGCAAACTCAATGTAAAACTATCATACTAAATCATAAAAGGAAGATCTCTAAGCTAAATTTCTAGTGATCGTAGAACAGGTCCATCCACCGATTATAAGTTTTGCAAGCTCAACAAGAATCTGGACCTTAGCAGCAAGATTCTATTTACAACTGACAACTGTGGAGCCAGGTGCCAGGGTACGGTAAAGAAACAATATGGAATTAAAACACACACAGGTCAGACTGCTGAAAGATAAAGAAGATTGTTGCCTGCAGTTCTTAATTGACAACATTTCTGAACTGGTAATACAATCAAACTAACAACATCAACTAAAACAAGAGGGAGTACTCAACAATGATATGAAATCAACACTGAACCTAAAGATCAGAAAGTTTTTTAGCAACTATTGGAGAAGGCTGAGAATCTCAAAATAAAATCAGTCGTAGTATTGGTAGACCTTGGTCCGGAGCACAAAATGTAAAGCAGTCAAGAATGTCAATATTTTCAAAATAATAGTTTTCTAGGAATTTCGAGAGAGACATTAAGCATATACATTTAAAGTTTCAAAAGTGCGATCGTAGCATAAATATACAGTGCTATGTTCTTTTCCACTCTTGCAACATGATTTTGTCATTTTTGTATCTGCAAAAAGAAATTGTGTTTGGACCTGAATTTTGTATGTTTTTCATGATACTATTTACACATGCAGTTTTTCCAAAAAAAATTAAACTTCAGAAATACATTTTGAGTTAAGGGGGTGTTCGTTTCCTGAAGGAGTTAAAGTTTAGCTCCTCAAAGTTGGGCTAAACTTTAGCACTTCTTGGAGGGCTAAAGTTTTGCCTCCCTTTTAGCCGTTCTATTCTCTAGAGCTAAAGTTTAGTCGAAATTTTAGCCCTCCCATTCGTTTCTCTAGAGCTAAAGTTTAGACCAAAATTTAGTTTTAGCCCTTTAGTTTCCACTACTTATTTTCTCTGGATTCAAAAAATTCTAAAAAAAACTGCATGCTTGTAGCTGATATGAAGAAAAAAATGCATATAAAGTTCCAGGTCCAGACGCAATCCAGTTTGGGAGATACAAAAATGACAAACCTGATAGGAAAGGACAAAAATACGTCACTATACACTATTTTGTCCTCATGCGCCATAATTTTGACATTTTGTATCGCCAAAAAGAAATTATGTTTGGACCTGAAATTTTGTATGCATGTTTGTATCATCTACAGACATGCAATTTTTTAAAAATTGTTTTAAACTTCCATAGGTGCATTTTGAGTTAGTAATAACCACAGTGGCCACAGCTCGTATTCTGATGCATCATAAAAAACAAAACCAAGAGCAGAAAATAAACTCTTTTATCCTAATAATTTGCAGCGCTTCTCCATTTAAGCACACTAGTTTCAGCAAAACGAGGCCCAAACGAGCAACACTGTGTACACCAATCCAACCCTAGACGATTTTGAGCAAACCAAACTGCACCCAATCAAGGTCACCATTTCAAGCCCCCGGCAGGCCGGCACTACCGCACTACCGACAACATCCGTCATCCAACCAAGCAAGCGGAACCGAGCATGTATGTAGGCGCACCTGCTTGTTGTAGATGTTGAAGTAGATGTTGAAGAGGTACCAGAGGGCGAAGCCCACACCGAGCTGCAGCGTCTGGATGAATCCGCCGCCTTCCTCCTTCGCCTTGGCGGCGCCCCCGGCTGCGGCAGCGCACGTTACCTGGCGCTTCTCCCTGTCCGGCGTGACCGGTAGCAGCCCGAGCCCAAGGTCGCGCGCGCCCACGGCGCTGCATCGGGCGGAAGCGGCGGCCGCGGACGGCAAGGAGGAGGATACGCCGAGCGGGCGGGCCGGGAGGACGGGCCCCCGGAGCGGGTGGGCGAGGCACGGCCGGAAGGCCACCGCGGTATGCATCTCGCGAAGGTTCTAGAAGGAGGCGCGCCGCTTCCAGAACCTTCCTCGGCGGCGGCGCGGGGCGCGGGACGGGGATTGTTGGAGCGGAGCAGGAGAGTCGCTTGGTGGGGGGAGCGGTGCGGGCGGGGTTTGGGGATGATGTGATTTTAGCAGCGAGCGCGGGATGATGATGAGACCCGTTGGACGGACTCGGTTGTGTGGACTGACTTGGTTGGCGGGCATGACTGGTGCTCACACGCTACATGGGATCGCGGGTGAGCCGTTTGTGGTCGAGTGGGCTGATCAGGATCGTCGTCAGTTGCTCTCCCAGCAGTCAGTCTAGCTGTCGAGTTATCCACCGTTGAATAAGGTATCCACGGCTCCCACTTTGTCTTCTTCTCTTTTCCCATGCTCTCTCGTATCTTTGGCTTCGTCTTTAATGAAAGACGAATAAGGAGCGGAGGAGAGAATATCCAATCGTCTATTTTTATAATCCGGAGGTACAGCTTGAGCAGTCTTACCATCTTACCATTCGTTTCCATCTTTGCTGCTGCTCTGTTGCTCTTTCACTACTTTATTTCTCACCAAAGGGAGATTGACTACTGATGCGAAGGCTGGTTGGATGGCCTTGGTAAGCGTCAAAATAGATGCGGTGGGGGATATAGAAGATAATCATGTGATTAATTTGTTCTAACTCGTGATTTTGTGCTGCCAATTTCATGAATTTTAGCTTTTGGGAAGAATAAAAAATGAAATTACGAAAGAAGCAAAATGCTATGGTAATCAACGATGATGTTTGAGTATGTTGCTTGCAATCCGTGGTGAATCTCCTTGCAATTCATGGTGAAGCGCTTTGCAATCCATGGTTGTTTCGTTGATTGAATCTTCAAGGACGACTGTGAGGAAGAAGCCGTTCCCCTGCCTTTCAAATGGATAAGGAGCGAAGAGTCTTCCGAGCCGTTGGATTCGTACAGTAAATTTGAATGGTGGATAAGTCGACTGCTAGGTCAACTGCTGGGAGAGGAGACTGTCGAGGATCCTGATCTCGAGTGGGCTGGGTGGGTCACTAAACTTTGTTTTCAGCACAGTTTGCAGGCCTTATTCATTAGTGATGCTTGTATCTAATCTAATTATCTAAACAAAGAGTTTTTACTCTCTTGTAAAAAATTAAAAGCACTTAAAATAATATGTTGCTTCAACATAATTGGTAAATCTCAACTCTTTATATTAAAACTTCATCAACACTATTATTTACTTTCTTTCTTCTCTCAAATCAAAAGGAACAGAACACATGTATGACTACCACGTCATTATTTCATTCTTTTTTTCTCCAACCATAGGATGGAGTGCAGTGCAGTCCAATCAAACTTGGCTTGCCAAGATGCCGAGATAGCTACTGAAAAAATAGCATGAGGAAGAAGAGACCGTTGGAATCCGTTTTTTCATGTTTACTATATTTAGCAAATAAGTCAATTTACAAGAGTTGTTGAAGATGCTCTTGTAACTTTTCATTTTTAAAAATGTTTTATAAGAACATTCAATGACGTTCCATGAAGAGCCATGACCACTTTCTACATGGGAAATACAATCGGGAAGGCAGCAACACGAAAGCCTTATACAAGACAAATAATTTTTTAGTTTAATATTAATAACAAGCTTTATACTACGAATTTTGACTCTAGCTTTTGTGAACTTGGGCCGTATGCCCCCTCCCCCCACCCCCCCCCACCCCCATAATTTTTGTTTTGCTCATGTTTCGTGAAAAAAATGAAATTTATTCATCTTAGTTTCTTTCGATGATTATTAATCTTAGTTATTTATTTTGCAACACACACCTTAAGTTTACCTATTAATAATTGTTATTCTTTACGGTTCTTTTGCTTATTTGTCAACTATGGTTCATCATGTCCACTGCATTTTATCTCAACACGTAAACTTTCTCCACCCTATTGTTCACATGTTATAGAGTTTCACCAAGAATTTCTACACTAATTATACAATAATATTTTTTCTGAATTTATAATACAGTGATAACTAGAAGGTGACCCGCTCAGATTGCAAACCTGTCTAAAAAAATTAAATATTCAACCAAACTACCTATTTCCAACTCATTAGTGTGTAAATCTTGCTTTATCTTCTCTAAAAGTCCTATGGGCATAGAACCAACTTGACTATCCGTGTTTGCGGTTATGTTGTTAGCTGATCAAAAGTAATGAAATGGTTTTTAATTACAATAGAACTCTGCCTATCATTATTACATTTTCATGTCAAGTGGAAGTAAATTTCACGACACAATCCTTCGTTACAATTGCTTCCTGATGTCTGCCATTGTTATAGTATTTAAATTTGTGTTGTAGGTGCTGTTAATTTAGTTTATTTTCTACCATAATACATCCATAAAATTCAATTGAGAGACTCTAAATAGTAAAAACAATAAAGATCGTGGAATATAAAAATATAACAATAATAAATCTAATATGGAGACAAAGAAAAGAAACTATGACCATTTAATCTACGATAGTTTTTAACCATAAAAATCCATATATATAATTTGTAGCTATTTTGGAATAAATAACATTGGCATGCATACAGTATTACAGTGTGAATTGTTAAGAAGGCCATATGTGAAGTGTTGTTAGTTGTCGCTCAAACAAAGCATGCTTGTACGATCACCATGGCACATGACACTATCTAAAGTCCTGCCTTTGCACCACCCAAAACATGTCTTGTTGCTACCTTGTGAAGAAAGGAGCTGGATCCTTGTGTGCAGGTTAAAAATAATAGACATGTGGTGGCTCATAGCAATTCTATGCTATCTGACTTGCCCATCAATTACAACTTTCACTATAACAATAATTCACTATAGCCACGGTGGAAGGGGCTCTGCAGCCACGGTCAGCTCCAACCGTGGGTAAGTTTATGATGCTACGGATAATCATCCGTAGCATCACAAACAAGGCCCACTATAGCTACGGTTGAAATCTTCAACCGTGGCTACGAAGAATTTAAAAAATAAAAAAAGCATAGACGGGCCGAGCGGGCCGGCGTGACACGCCGGCCTGCCCGTGGTGCCCACTCCGAACGCGCGTCGCCCACAATGGATGCTCGCCCGCCACCGTGCGCGCTCGGCTGCTAGCCGCTCGGCGGAGAAAGGGGGCGGGGGCTAGGCCGCTACTCGCCGCCTCCGGGCGAGGAGGAGGATGCGACGTGCCGGCTGCAACCGGACCGAGAGAGGGGACGGCCCCACCGCTCGTCGCGAAGGAGGTCCAAGCCACCGGATGCCGCTCGCCATGCGACGCCACTCTCCGGCTGTCCCAAAGCACCGCTCGCCATGCGGTCGCCGAAGAGAGAGAGAGAGAGAGAGAGAGAGAGAGTCCAATTAGTGGGCCGAATAAAATAGATGGGTCTCATCTGCCACGGTCCAATTAATCAATCGTGGCTATTGTTGACACTATAGTGACGGTTGACATCTACAACTGTGGCTATAGTAGCCACTATAGCCACGGCTCACGCCCGCCTCCACTGTGGCCACGACCCATTTTGCCTGTCGTGGCTACTCGAGTTTTGGGAGGTGCGGCTATAGTGCATTATTGTTATAGTGTTTGGAAGGTGGGTAGCATGTGTGACGACGGATGTCTAGTTAGCTAAACTTCTTATGACTACCAACATTTCATGGCCCTGCAATGATAGACAAAGTATCGAGAAACAGACGCACAACCACATAGCTTCTTTTTTGTTGTGTAAGTGTCTAGTCTCTATGTAGTGGTGTTTCTTCTGTTTATTTTTTTGTAGAGCCTATCCGTGGTCGTTGCGCGAACGCTGACCTTCAGCCTCCTTTATTCGTCTCCATGTGACGGTGTTGTTACCGCTACTTGCAACCCCAAAACTTTTTATTTATGATCTCGGCCACACTTAAATTAGTGTTGGTCGTAACTGTAACGCTTCAAATAAAAATAACTTTTTTCTTTTTGGGCTTAATTAGTGGGCTAAGTGAGCATTAAACTTGAACTTCGTAGAGTCAGTTTCATAAAAGGGAAGGAGAGATCAAAAACCACTTTACCTTTTGGATTCCTGGCGTTTTTTTCCTCCTTTATCTCCATCGAGAGGAGAGGGAGAGGTTGCCTCTCTGCTCACATCCCTCCTGCTAGGGAAGCAAGTTTACTCAACATCATTAGGCTGCGGCAAGCACAAAGACAAACATTATAGATCAGGAGGGAGGGAAAGGAACAGTAAGGATCGTGTCCAGGCTTGGGTAAGTCTGATTTGATCTTCCTATTCTTCGTTCTAGATGGATCATAGTTCATAGTCTGAATCGCATAGAAAGTTCTGTAGGAAACAGTCTGAATAGAACATGGGTTTTGAGGGCCTAGGCTTCGAATCAGGCCAATCAATGTGAATAAATCTTGTAGAGGATTTGTTTATCTTTTTTAGGGTCCTGCAACGATCTGTTTGGTTAAGTATAGAAGGAGTTAAGACTTTTTGAATTCCAGCTATCGTGTTGTTCTTTAGCAGCCTGTCAGATTATGTGCAATAACAGAACGAAGCCCGTTTAGGGATTTTAGAGCCCGATTCTGACAAACTGTATATAACAAAATTTGTAGAGATTCTCTATACCTTTCCAACAAGTATTTATTTGTAATTTTTCATTGAGTATGATAGGAGTTATGCTTATCTGAATATGACTATCAAAATTTCAGTTTTCTTCAGTCACAGTTGTGACAGTATATGTTGCGTGGCTGTTTAAGGCATTCTAGAGGTCAAATTGATATCTCATGTTGTGGAGGATTTAATCTCTGTATTTTGATGAGTATTGAGTGAGATATGCATTTCTAAAGTTGACTGTCCTGCAGTTCAAGGACAGATAACAATGCTGTTTTCTAAACTGTTTTGCGTCCAGTAGATATTCAAATTAAATTTTGAGTTGAATACCAAAGTGGTAGAAAATTTTGTGTAGTTGCTCGTAGTGTATTTATTCATCCTTTTATCTATCGTATAAAAATAGTTATGAAAAATATGAAGTTGACTGTCCTGTGTAGACAATTTTTACGTTTGGGGCTGTTTTGGGGCTTATCTTTGCTAGCGATCGTAGGAGCGCTTTACTTATTGTTTGCTTTATTTGTACGGTTGAATAAGTGCTGAGAACTATTTATAATCAGGTGGTGCCCCTCTAGAGCGTGCTTAACTTTCAATTAATCATTGATTGGTGAAGGCAAGTAAACGTAGCGCTGTTGTCTATAAGCTTTAACTCTATTATTTGAATTGCCTCCACTAAATTTGAGTGACTCGCACTAGCTAGATAAATTGCTAAATAGAAATTTATCTTTATGACATGAAGTTTATTTATCATATTATGGATTCTATATTTATTATGAAGTATATTTGAATTTGAAGTTGAAGTATATGATTAAGTGCATACATGACAATTATGCATTTTTGCACTTTCCATTGGATGCATAGAAGAAACCGTAGCTTGATGTTGGTGCGGTAAGTACCGGTACAACAACGCACGTTGAATTAAGCAATGTGGTTGCAACCCTCACTTCCTTTTGTTCGGATTTGAGGGTAGAAGAGTCATGTATCGCATTGCATCATTTGCATGGAAGTTCATATTATGAAGTTATTGATGATTTATCTATCCAATGGAAGTTGTATTTTCAGCCAATACTACTTTTTATGCGGCTATTTAAACTGTTGTTTAACCAAATTGTAGTTCAAATAATATTGTTAAAGTCATTTACTTATTGAGGTTTTTTCATAAACCTCATGCATTTTCTTTTTCTCCCTCAGTTGCTTGATTGTGGAGACCATGGACGTGGGATGGGAAATAACAACACACATTTTTACTTTACATATGTTCATAGCTTTCCTCATGCAATCATAATAAAAAACCTGTGATCATCGTAGTTGGAGCCTACTGTTTTGTTTGTTGAGTGATGTTTAAACATATGGATACATATGTTTGCTAGAATGCTAAATACTAGAGAGATGCTTTATTGTTTTATCTATTGATTATCTTATTGCTTCTGCAGTGTTGTTGTTTGTCAATTTATATTGTTTGAATTATGGGTGTGCGAGGGTTTTAGTAGCATCCCTTGGCTTGTTTAATTTGTGGGGTGTTACAGTAACTATGCACCCACTTATATATCACAAGAGGATGGTGTACAATTATAGCATTTTTTTCCTTAGAGTATTCCAAGGTATAATCGAATCCACAAGGACTAATGGGAATTGAATTATTATTAACAGTAAAACGATCTAACCGAACTACTAGTGGCTTGTCGAGGTTGAGAGAGTGTTGATGGTTGTTGTGCCGATCGACGCTTTGTGTGAGCCGATCGGTGCGGGGTCATCAGTGCGCAATCGGCACGAGCAATGTGCCGATCGGCGCGCTCCGGGAATCTGCAAACTAAGAATTTTAGAGACTTGATTAGCTAAGTATTCTTACATGAGTAACAAGATATCTACTAGTCGAGATTGTAACCAGGAAGTTTAATTAGATACCATCATAATGGATAAATTACATAGATCAATTGGAAACATTAGCATGAAGCGTTTGATTTATCGCTACCGGTGACAAACCCTTAATCGGTCGAGGCGTCTTATCCTACTTAACTATCTATGGATGTTGCGCAACCTTAGCATTGTCACTACTAAACCACACCAATAGCATCATCAAGCAACCATAATCAATGCAAGATCCGAGTACTTGTCCAAATCACCACGATTAAGATAGCATCTAAATACTTAGCCTAGAACTAAGCATTTGGAACAAACATATGCATGATTATGGAATCAAGATCAATAAATCACTAAAACCATCATCAACATGTAATTATCCTTGAGATACATAGTGTAAGATACATAACCCTCTAGAAGACCTTCTTGAAACTCAACTAGAGATCTATTCTAACGAGTGCGAAGCCCCGGTGGCTACACTCACATAAGGTGAGAATTATATTGATGTGCAGAATTTTTCCACAAACCATGCTATCATAGGGCAATTGTTAGTTGAACCATCTCTGAATTTATCTTTATCACATGATGATTTGCTTGATGATCCTTGTGATAAAGAGGAGTTGCGTGCTGATGCTTCACTTATACCTTTGCAACAACTAATGAATGAGAATACTTGTGCTAATAATATAACCTTACTTCCGGTTGCTTCGAAATTAATGAGTTGAACTTGTTGTCTTCTTTAAGTACTTTAGTTTACATTGAATTTGATACTCTATGTGATCTAATTAGTTTTTGTGTGGACTAGGGTCCCGATCTTCCGAAAGATTCAGATAACTCTTGATTTGGCGAACATGTGACACACGTCGATCCGGCTCCTGAACAACACGTTCGAACCCCGCAATCGCAGCACCACGTCTCTATGGTTATCAACCGGTGTTGCACGGTTGACCTCGCCAAGAAGGCTAATCCCTACCTGCGAGTCAAGAACACAAGAAAGAACAAGAAAGAACGCAACCAAAATTGCAAAAGTATGATTAATCTAACGAGTTGGGGTCTCACAAACCGACGTACGGCGAAACTGTCTTAGCAGATTAATCTAAGCAAAACCATACCTTAACTTGGGTGGCGGCTGCTGCTAATAAAGACTTGGGGATGTGCAAGACCTCCCAGGACGCACCCCTAATGGGCTCAAACGAGATACACAACCCAAAGGCCAAAAACGGTGAGGCAGCACCAAAACAGATTCTGGATGACCCACTCTTTCGATGATTCCCGATGACTCCGGACGAATTTTGACATGACACCAGATCCACTAGAAAGGTTATGAAATTATATTTCCATCCATATATAGAACGTCCAAATCCGACATCGTATGCGATCTGTGCGTCCATTTTATGTCAGACTGTTCTGGACTCCGAATCGGACTTGAAGTCGACGTGGATTGGGGCTCCAACATGGCTTGGACAGCCTTGCTGGCCCTCTCCGCCTCCAAGCTCTTCTTTAAACATCTTCTGGTCCTCTCCATGGTTCCTAATCACAATATATTCATTAGGTAGCAATCTATTCTCAAAGGCATATAAGAAAGTGCTTAGGAATGAGCTCACCTCTAAATTCAATTGTCGTGCTCGAGCTCTTGTGATTGGACCTTGTATGTCTAGTGATGGAGTGTTGTGTGTATCCAAAGGAGTGATATCCTCATCATCCTTCCCCTCTTGAAATGGAGTCGTCCGCGACTCAAGCTCATCTTCTTCTGAAATGTTAAAAGTAGGACTAACCCCGAACTCGGGAGGCAACTCAAGTTTATATGCATTATCATTAATCTTCTCGCTCTAGGCATTAACTTAGACTTTCTCAACTCAGGAAACCAATCCTTTCTCAAGTGCAACCATACTAAATCACCCGGTTCTATTTTAACTTCCCTTTTACCCTTACTACCAGGAATCCTATACTTTTCAGCCATTTTTTCAACGTTGTCCTTAGTTGTTGCATGCATCTTCAAAATAAATTCAGCACGTTCCTTAGCATCAAAGTGAACTCTCTCACTAGTAGATAAAGTCAAAATATCAATAGGAGCACGGAGATTAAAACCATACACCAGCTCAAAAGGACTTACCTTGGTGGTCGAATGTGTTGCACGATTATATGCAAACTCCACATGAGGCAAACATTCCTCCCACATCTTCAAATTCGTCTTTAAAATAGCTCTCGACATGGTGCCCAATGTGCGATTCACTACCTCGGTTTGGCCATTAGTAGTTTGTGGGTGACATGTTGTAGAGAACAACAACTTCGTACCCAACTTATTCCATAGATCTGTGCCAAAAATGACTCAAGAATTTGGCGTCATGATTTGAAACAATAGTAGAAGGCATACCATGCAAGCAAACGATCTCTTTAAAAAAGAGGTCAACAATATGAATAGCATCATCACTCATATGACAAGGTACAAAGTGAGCCATCATGAATCACTCTTATTCCTCTTGTGCCTTCCCCCAATGGAATGCTACCCCCTTCTTCGTCATCTCATGCAGCGGTGCAGCAATGGTGCTAAAATCCTTGACGAAGCGGTGGTAGAAACGTGCAAGACCAAGAAAACTTCTCACCTGTGTGATGGATTGGGGTACAGGCCAGCTCTCTATGGCTTCAATCTTTGTCTCATCCACCTCAATTCCCTGTGGAGTAACAGCATAGACAAGAAAAGAGACTCGATCCGTGCAAAAGATACACTTCTCAAGGTTACCAAACAAACGTGCAGCATGTAAAGCATCAAAAACAGCACATAAATGATCCATATGTTCATATAAAGACTTGTTGTAAATTAAGATATCATCAAAGTAAACCACCACAAATAGCCCAATAAAAGCCCTCAAAACCTCATTCATTAAGCGCATGAAAGTACTAGGTGCATTAGTCGGACAAAAGGCATTACTAACCACTCATATAACCCAAATTTAGTTTTAAAAGTTGTTTTCCATTCATCTCCAAGTTTCATTCTTATTTGGTGGTAACCACTACGCAAATCAATCTTTGTGAAAATTATAGAACCACACAACTCATGAAGCATATCATGTAACCTAGGAATAGGATGATGATAACGAATGGTAATAATTGATGGCTCTACAATCAACACACATACGCCAATTACCATATTTCTTATGAACCAAAAGAACAGGTACAGCACAAGGACTAAGGCTTTCACGTACATACCTACGGTCCAAAATATCTTGGACTTGTCGCTGAATTTCCTTAGTCTCTTCAGGATTGGTTCTATAAGCAGCACAGTTTGGTAAAGTTGCTCTAGGAATCAAATCAATTTGATGCTCTATTCCTCTCATAGGTGGCAGCCCTAGGGGTATCTCAGGTGGGAAAACATCCCGATACTCCTGCAAAAGGTTAGTGACAGCAGGAAGCAACGAGGTAGCAATATCATAAAGCGAATACAAAACTCGTTTGCATACCAAGGCATAGCAAAAATCATCAATAGAAATTTCAGCAAGGTCACATTTTGTTGCTAGCATGACAGCGCCCTTCAATTTAATCCCATCTCCCTTAGAAATAGGTGCAGACTTATCCTTTTTAGGTGGGAAAACAGAATTAGCAACTTGCTGATTTTCAGATTTAGAATTATTCAAAGAAGCAGCTCGTTCTCTATCGGCTTGTACAATTTCAGCAGGGGTCAAAGGTACTAAAATATTTTTCTGTCCTTTATGCATAAAAGTGTATTTATTACTTCTACCATGGTGTGTAGCATCATTATTATGTTCCCAAGGACGACCTAATAAAAGTGAACAAGCTTGTCGTATACTTACCTTATGGGTATATAGATGATAAAGGAATGGATAACTAGAGATACGGTGACAAATCAATGAAGATAAGATTGGCGGAGAGGGCCCACAGAGTGATCCCGACCAGTATGGAATAACAGAAGATTCCATATACCGGTATGGAAATAAGACGGACGTCATGACCGACGTATGATGACTTGAGCGAGTAAGTAAAAGGAGCAATTTGTAGTCCGTTAGGACTCGAATTAATAAGGAAAGCTCGGAGATAGAGCTTCCGAATATGCAATCCATGTAATCGACTAGGACTCTGCATGTAACCCAAGCTCCCCCGGATATATATAAGGCAGAGCAGAGACCCCCAAAACGCTCCGAAAACTCGCAATTAGAAATCTGCTAAAAGCAATATATGACACACAGGACGTAGGGTATTACTCTCCATCGAGAGGCCCGAACCTGTCTAAAATCACGTGTTCTTGTGTGTTTCGTGTGCTGCACCATCGAATTCCACGCTCTTAAGGGACCGGGTAGTACTAGTGCCGAGTTTAAGACTCAACATTTGGCGCGCCGGTAGGGGTCCTGGCGAGTTTCCAGCGAGTTCGATGGCTTCGTCGTTCGACGTCGACTTCGCGCCGGCTTCAAGCCCGCTTCGGGTCCCTCGAATTCGAAGCCGATTCCGCCGAAAGCTACGCTTGATGAATCCGATTCGCGATCCGGTCGCAGCTTACGAAGCGCGATCACCACACACGATCGAAACCATATGCATGGAATCCAGCAGGATCGACGCAACTTTGGCGCGAATCATCAAACCGCTCACGCTTCGGATCCGTACCCGGTCCGTGACAATGGGCAGCTCTCTCGAGCTTGATAACGACTTCGAGAAAGGATCTCTAGCCTTCTTCCAAGTGTTGATGACTGGCCCAATTCTTGAAGAACTCACCCCGAGGAAGCTGCTGCTGAAGAGGCTAGGATGGCGAGAGAAGAAGAAAACCGCCGCTAACGTGAAGCGGACGGAACGGACGTGGAAGATCGACCTCCACGAGCTTCGACCGCGAACCCTCGAGCAAACATCGTTGGCACCGGTCAAGATGGAGAGGGCGTTACCGCCACGGCTCCGCCCGCTATCGGACCATTACCGAGCAATCCAGGGATGCGGTAGAACATTCACCAGGTTATAATAACCGACGTGGATGCCGCAGCTGGCGAAATCATCGCTCTTCTAGTGGGGCGTTGGATATGGGCTCCATGGAGGTTGAATTAAATGGCGCTCGAGTCTTCACGTCACCGAGTCCACAACATTGTGGGGGTGAAACAGATTCTAGAGACTATTCCGGAGGAGGTGTCCAATTTGACACCGAGATTACAATGTGCTTTGAGCCTGGTGGATGCGGCTGCTTTGCAAACCAACCAGCTTGTCCGGGACGAGCTGAATCTTCCGATCGTTTGCATTCGCATTCGAGAGCGGTATGCGAGGGCCCGGTCGAAGGAGCTTCTTCCGGAGGAAGAATCGGACGTCGACACACCCCGATCGCGGACGAGCATGAGCACGCTCCCAATCAAGATTTACGCGTATCGATCAATGGAAATCGTGATGCTTGTAATTTGCTTGTTGATCGTCATGCGAGAGAGAGCGGAAGAACGGCGGAGACAAGAAGCGAGATGAGCAACGGTGGACCGGTCATGTAGATGATCGTCCGGAGAATCCCGTTCCACCACGCCCGCTGGCAACCGGTTCGACTAGGCATGGGCCGGCTGCTTCGGCGCCGCCTCTAGTCGACAATCGTCCGCGCAATGATCATCGAGGGCACGGCAATCGCTCTACTCATCGTGATCATCGGCCTAGAAGAGATGATCGTCGTGACCACAATGATGGCTCTAGAGCTAGAAATCGGAATGATCGTTATCATGACAACTCTAATGGTGACATGGATCGCAATTACCGACGATACGGACGTCGTTCGTCATCGCCGGTATGGACCGGTCCGGAAGACTACGAATACTCCATAATCCCAGCATATACGCGGGATCTACGCATTTGTAGGTCCCCCGGAGGATTTAAGCTCGGGGCCATAGACAAATATGATGGTAAAGCCCCTCCTGCTGAGTGGCTCCGTATGTACACTATCGCCTTCCGATCAGCAGTAGGAGATACTTTTGTGTTAGCAAACTATCTCCCCATGTGCATGGAGCAGGTCGGACGCTTGTGGTTACAATCTCTTCCCGAGAAATCTATTTCCTCTTGGGGCGATCTTACTAAAAAGTTCGTTGAGATTTTTTAGGCGACTTGTGAGAAGCCAGGAAACTACTTCGATCTCAACGAGTCGAAGCGAAGCCCGATGAGAGGCTTATAGACTTCATCGGGCGTTTTTGCAACAAAAAGGCCATAATCCCCAATGTTCTTGATCAACGAGATAATTGCGGCATTCCAAGCTGGCTTTCGAAGTAAAGCATTGGTACACAAGATCGATAGGCGCAACCGAAATTTTACCATGACGACGTCAAAGTGCTTCAAGATAGCAGACGATTATGCTTGCTGGAGAATCGAACGTGGTCAATTTGCGCGGGAATAAAGGGAAGGAGTCGAAGCATCTGTAACAACTCTCGAAAAAATAATGCATTTCATGTCATCATGAGCATTTCATCTTGTTGTTGCATTTTTGAAGATATCAAATTTTGTGTTAATAACAAACACATAAAATATCAAAATAGATAAAGAAGAAAGGAAGTGTTTAAAAAGAAATAAAATAAGAAGAAAATTTATGTTTAATATTTTCTATGGCTCAAATGTCATAAATAAAGATTTATGAAAATCTCCTGAAATTATTTTGCCTTGTGAAAATATATTGGACCTGAAATAAGAAGAAAGGAAGTGTTTAAATCAATATCTTGAAGATATGCTTCGAGCATGTGTCTTGACCTATGATAAAGATTGGGAGAAGAGTTTACCATTAACAGAGTTCTCCTACAATAACAGCTATCAAGAGGGTGCAGGAATGTCACCGTTCCAAGCTCTATATGGACGTAGTTGCCGCACACCTCCGAATTGATCCGAAAGTGGGGAAAGAGTAATCTTCGGGCCGGATCTAGTAAGGGATGCGAGAAGAACAAGTACGTCTCATTCAGCGAGAATCTTAAGAGGGCTAAATCTCGACGAGATCAGCTATGCTGATAAAAGATGTCGAGAGTTGATATTCAAGGTTGGAGACCAAGTCTATCTTCGAGTATCTCCCACCAAAGGTGTTCAAAGGTTTGGAATCAAGGGCAAGTTAGCCCCACGATATATTGGACCGTTTCCAATCCTGGAAAGATGTGGAGCTGTGGCATATCGTCCGGAATTGCCCTCACACTTGGCAGGTATCCATAACATATTTCATGTATCCCAACTGAAGAAGTGTTTAAAACCACCAATGGATATACCGACAGATAGAGGTGGAACAGATTACTGACCGGACTTAACGTATGACAAACGGCCAATTAAAATTCTCGACACCAAGGATAGAGTGACTCGACATCGGACCATCAAGTTCTATAAGATCCAATGGAGTAATCATTCGGAAGCTGAAGCTACTTGGGAGCAAGAGGAGTTCCTTCGATCAAACTACCCCGAGTTCTTTAGCACTATCGTCTAGTCGTTCCAAATCGTGAATCTCGGAACGAGATTCCTGTAAGGGGGAGGGCTGTAACAACTCTCGGAAAAATAATGCATTTCATGTCATCATGAGCATTTCATCTTGTTGTTGCATTTTTGAAGATATCAAATTTTGTGTTAATAACAAACACATAAAATATCAAAATAGATAAAGAAGAAAGGAAGTGTTTAAAAAGAAATAAAATAAGAAGAAAATTTATGTTTAATATTTTCTATGGCTCAAATGTCATAAATAAAGATTTATGAAAATCTCCTGAAATTATTTTGCCTTGTGAAAATATATTGGACCTGAAATAAGAAGAAAGGAAGTGTTTAAATCAATATCTTGAAGATATGCTTCGAGCATGTGTCTTGACCTATGATAAAGATTGGGAGAAGAGTTTACCGTTAGCGGAGTTCTCCTACAATAACAGCTATCAAGAGGGTGCAGGAATGTCACCGTTCCAAGCTCTATATGGACGTAGTTGCCGCACACCTCCGAATTGGTCCGAAAGTGGGGAAAGAGTAATCTTCGGGCCGGATCTAGTAAGGGATGCGAGAAGAACAAGTACGTCTCATTCAGCGAGAATCTTAAGAGGGCTAAATCTCGACGGATCGGCTATGCTGATAAAAGATGTCGAGAGTTGATATTCAAGGTTGGAGACCAAGTCTATCTTCGAGTATCTCCCACCAAAGGTGTTCAAAGGTTTGGAATCAAGGGCAAGTTAGCCCCACGATATATTGGACCGTTTCCAATCCCGGAAAGATGTGGAGCTGTGGCATATCGTCCGGAATTGCCCTCACACTTGGCAGGTATCCATAACATATTTCATGTATCCCAACCGAAGAAGTGTTTAAAACCACCAATGGATATACCGACAGTCGAGGTGGAACAGATTACTGACCAGACTTAACGTATGACAAACGGCCAATTAAAATTCTCGACACCAAGGATAGAGTGACTCGACATCGGACCATCAAGTTCTATAAGATCCAATGGAGTAATCATTCGGAAGCTGAAGCTACTTGGGAGCAAGAGGAGTTCCTTCGATCAAACTACCCCGAGTTCTTTAGCACTATCGTCTAGTCGTTCCAAATCGTGAATCTCGGGACGAGATTCCTGTAAGGGGGAGGGCTGTAACAACTCTCGGAAAAATAATGCATTTCATGTCATCATGAGCATTTCATCTTGTTGTTGTATTTTTGAAGATATCAAATTTTGTGTTAATAACAAACACATAAAATATCAAAATAGATAAAGAAGAAAGGAAGTGTTTAAAAAGAAATAAAATAAGAAGAAAATTTATGTTTAATATTTTCTATGGCTCAAATGTCATAAATAAAGATTTATGAAAATCTCCTGAAATTATTTTGCCTTGTGAAAATATTTAAAAGAAATAAACAAAGCTTCTTTTATTAAATTAGCTATGAATTTTTAATCTGAAAATGATTGGAGTTTTTACCTGGACTTAACAGGAAAAATGCCTAAAATACTTTCAATTACAACCCTGATTTTTTTGTAAAATTTTTGGAGCTCGGGAAGGCTACTTTTTAATTACGCGAAAGGCTAGGGGTTTTTTTGTAAAATGGCCGAGGCCGGGCCCGGTCGTCACTCTCTTCTTCTCTCCCTCTCTCTCACCGCGTCTCGGCGCCGCCGCGGGAACCGCCTTCGGCAGCGTCGCCACGCAGCTGCTTGCAGCTGCTGCACGCTGTCGCCCGCACCGCCTCCCCGGACAAGCTAAAAGCCATGCCCGGCCTTATCTTCCCTCTCCTCTCTCTCATTTGCTCCTAACCCTACCGCCATTGCTCCCCCTCTGTCATCGCCGGCGCCAGCCCGCTCGCAGTGACTCCCCGTCCACACCACCACCGCCGGAAGCGCCGCCAAGAACCGGTGAAGCTTCCCCACCCGTCCAAGCAACTTGAGCATCCCCGCTCCGTCGTGGCGAGCTCGTTTTCCTCCACGGCACTTCACCGTCGTTTCTCCGCCGCGCACCGAAGTTGGTGCTCTCCGGTGAGCCATAGTCCTCCGTTCTTCAACCAAGTGGTGCGCAACTCACTCCTTTAGCTTCGGGCGATTGCTCATCTAGTTTCCTTCACGGGTCGCCACGGATTTTGTTGTCTTCCGGAGTCCGGTTCACCGCCGCCGCACTACCCACGGTGAGCTCCACTCTCCGGTCATGCTCATGCTCCGTTAACCATCCGTCGTCGTTGCGCATGGGCCGTAGTAGCTTCCCGTCAAGTTTCCCTAAATTTCGAGCTCTCTAACGAGCTCCCCACCGTGCCGGAGTCGCCGCCGCGGCTGGGTCTCGCCGCCGGTACCTCTCCGGTGGAGCTCATGAGAGCGCGTCCATGCCAAGCGATTCGCCGAGTCGTGTAGAGCTTCGAGTGTCTTCGCAGCGAGCTTTGGGCCAAGTCCGGCCGTCTCCGGTGGCCGCGCCGCCGCTGGCCCGCCGCCACGGTGGTGCCACACCACGGGCCACACGCGCGCGGGATCGCGTGTGGCCACGTGGGGATCCCGTGCGGTCAACCCCGTGGCCGGCACTCGTGGCACGAAGCATTTGTGATTTTCAAAAATTTGTAGAAAATTCATTAAAAATCGGAAAAATACAAAACCAACTTTGTTAGACTCGAGAAAAATAAGAGTTATTTGCTTATGAAATAAAATATGTATTTTGAGTAATTTTTATTTCATAAATAGTAATTTATCCTTTTCTTTGTTTAAAGAAAAGCTATTATTTTATGTTAATAAAATGTTTAATGAAGAAAAATAATTTAATTAGATGAAGGAGATACTGCAGACGAAAGTTATTATGAAAATTATTTTCCAAAGTTAAACTTAAACTTTATTATTTCATGTGATCCCAATCTATTAGCCTTTTATCACATTTCCTTTAAAGTAATGATTTATTTATTGCTTAATAAACAAGAATAAATTATTAATTATTAAACCTAAGTAATTAGTGAACTTAATTAATTAATTAAGGAACATGACTAGTTAATACTTAATGACCTTGATTAAACATTTATTAATCAGCATAATTAATTGTTAGGTATTGCTTAATGGACATGCTTATTCATAATTTATTAATTAACCAAGGTGATGAAGCATTAATTAGTAATTATTAATTATTGGACTTAAGTAAGGAAACCTTGCATAATTTTATCATGAGCATTCATGCATACATGATTGTGATTCGCAACGCATTGTCTGGTCGACTTAGGTTCGAAGTGATCGAGGTCCCACCCGAGGTCGAGTCGGAGCCGGAATCTCGAAGTCGACCCGGCCGCCGAGGAAGCTAACTCCGAACCGTATCAAGGCAAGCCCCGGTGCATCCTACCTATGTTTTAAAATATTTTATTTTATCACATAGTACGATTATGTTTGTGCATTATGTGTTCGGGAATGATTGATACCCTAGTTGCATTATGGTAGGTTTCCGTTTGTTTATTCTATACTCGATACGGGTAGCTCAATAGAAGTTAGGCTTAATGCATAGTCGCAACGGTAGATGTTTTAGGGAATCTTAAAGCATGGAGGCTTTAAGGATTGATGTGTTCACACTAAAGATGAAGAGAGTGTTAATGAAGTTGAGACCGGACGGGCCCCGTAGGAGAAAGGGCAAGACGGAGATGAGGTCTTGCAAGGTGGTAGCCCCGTCCGAGTCGGTTAAGGACCGTACTTGTTGTCGGCTTAGTTGAACAAGTTTGAACGTACCGTACTACATGCTGGTATCATGGGCCCGACAAGCTGATGTACCCTATCGCCCCGAGAGATGTAGCGTAGCCGGCTCTCTTTTGCCGGCTGTTAGTGAGAGGTTAGTCTCACGGGAGGGAGATGGGTCCGTCACGAAGGAAGTCGTGGAGTCGCCATACTCCCGGGGAGTTGGAAATGGCTAGTCTTCCGTCAGGTGCTAGCGGGAAAAGTTGTCGTATACGACCGGTGGGGTGCGTATACGTCGTGTAGTCGGGTTTTGCCAGCTGGTATAAATCGATTCGAATCGCTGTCCTCGCAGTAATGAGTACCGCTTGTTTAGCTCGTCACATCGTAGTAAGTTATATGGAAGATGAAGATGAGAGATGAAAGGATAAATGATCTATTTTATCTTGTCTTGCAAACTTGATTGCAATAGTGATAGGCTGCAAATGTCAAAGCTAATGAACTTAATGCTGAGCTAAAATATTGAAAGTAAGGATCCACCCTTTTAATGCTTGTTTTCGCAAAGGAGTAAACCCCACAGACGGAAAGCCTTTGCATACTAGGCGTCGGCCTTAGCGTGCCATGTTGACGGGTCGGTCTTGCTGAGTATTAGAATACTCGGGGTTTGTTCGTTATCTTTCGGGGAACGAGTCATACTACCACGACTTGTATGGCAGCTTCCCGGAAGAGGAGCAATGCCCGGAGGGAGGTTCTCTTCGGTGGGAACGTATCCCCACTCCGTGAAGAGAAAGGACCGTGATGTACGACGGGCTCGAGTACATCACGTTAATCGTTGAGAGGTCTTTTGTTGTATAATAGTACAAGCTTCCGCTGAATACTCGTAGGATGTTAAACTTCAATAATGTTATATTTCCGCTGCACGAATGTTTGTATTTCAAAAACCTGGTTGTATTATACCATGATGTATATATTCTGGCTTATATGAGATGATGTTTCTGTTGTAACTCGCTTCGTCGAGTGTTCCTCTGTACCGATTCCTGGGTATCCCGGAGGAGATGTCACAAGCACGACCAAAGCAACCAATCTGGATCCAAGAACAATAAGCGCAAGGCTGATAACCTTGTTGCAACCGTCGACCGGTCTCATGGAGGGGACCACCCTGCACCTCCTAAGAGAGGCCCAAGAGAACGACTTTCATTTGAAGCTCTAATGGAAGGGCCTTGTATGATTCACAATGGAAATCATAAGAATAAAGAATGTTTCTTGCTAAGACTGTTTGCTTCGTTTGCGTTGAAGGTAGCACCCGATCCGGGCAGCGTAACCAACAGGATGACAAGGGTAAAGACAAGAAGCGTGATGATGATGAGGATGATGAAGGAGGCTTCGAGGAGCCGTCTAGAGAGGTGAACTTGATCCATGGAGGACCCGATGCATATGAGTCGAAGCGCAAGCAAAAATTAGTATTTAGGGAGGTTAATGTCATTGCTCCCGCAACTCCCGAGTATCTGCGATGGTCGTTGGTGCCGATCACGTTCAGCGAGAGCGAGATCATCCGGAGGTCTTGCCTAAAGTCGGCGAGATACCCACTTATCTTGGCGCCTATCGTCCATAAGGTATGCACTGAAGAGAACTTTCATTGATGGGGGAAGCTGCCTGGATATACTTTTTGCCAAAACTACGTCGAGCTTGGTCTCTCCGTGGCAGACCTAGATCGTAGCGTTTCACCATTTCATGGTATAATACCCGGTCAAAACAGTTATTCTTTAGGGCAGATTACTTTGCCCGTGACTTTTGGGACGAAAGAAAATTACGGAAGGGAGAATATCATCTTCCAAGTAGCTGATATTGATTCAGCATATCATGTTATACTTGGGAAGACCGGCTTTGGCTAAGTTTATGGCCATACCCAACTACCGAGTATCGATGTTGAAGATGCCGGGACCCAACGGAGTCTTGTCGTTACGGTCCGACATCAAGACCGCGTATGCTTGTGAGGTACATAGCACCGAGTTGGCCACTCGAGTCAACTAAGAGGAAGAACGCCGAGAGATCGGAGAAGCGGCGGGCGCCATTGAGGCACATGCGTCGTTGGAAGAAGAAGTTCCATCCAAGAAGATTGCTAAAGAGAAAGTGAAGACCGATGCGATTGCTTCCAAGATTATTTAGCTTGATGAGACAGACCCCTCCAAGGTCACCCATATTGGGGCTGACCCGGGGGACAAATAGGAAAGCGCGCTCATTCTTTTCCTTCAGGAAAATAGGGATATCTTGCATGGTAGCCTTCGACATGCCGGGTGTCCGTAGGGAGAAGATTGAACACGCACTGTTGGTGCGTCCCGATGCGAAGCCGGTCAAGCGAAGCTCCGGAGGTTTGCCCAAGACCACAAGGAGGCGATCAAGAAAGAGATTACTAGATTGTTAGCAGCTAAGTTCATTAGGGAGGTGTATCATCCAGATTGGCTTGGCAATCCGGTTCTTGTACCAAAGATGAATACTAAAGAGTTAAGAATGTGCGTTGATTATACTGATCTTAACAAGGCTTGCCCCAAAGACCCTTTCGCGCTGCCTCGGATCGACCAAATTGTTGATTCGACCGCTAGCTGCGAACGTCTTTGTTTCCTTGATGCCTATTCCGGATATCATCGGATTCCCTTGAAGGTCGAGGATCAGATTAAGACCGCGTTCATCACCCCCTTTGGAGCATATTGCTACATAACAATGCCGTTCGGTTTAAAGAATGCAGGTGCTACTTATCAGCGTGGCATGCAACGCTATCTAGATTCGCAAGTTGGGAGGAACGTAGAAGCTTATGTTGACGATATAGTGGTTAAATCCCGGAAAGTCGGAGATCTTACTGTCGACCTGGCTGAGACCTTCGATAATCTATGGGACTTTTCTAAGAAGCTCAACCCTGGTAAGTGTGTATTTGGAGCTTGTTATGGAAAACTACTTGGATACTTGGTGTCGTGGCGTGGCATTGAAGCTAATCCGAGAGAAGATTCGGACGATCGTTAACATGAAACCTCCAAGTTGTTTGAAGGATGTACAAAAGTTAAGCTGGATGTATGGCTGCACTTAGTCTGTTTCATCTCAAGACCGGGGGTCGAAGGCCTCCCGTTCTTTAAACTACTTAAGAAGCGAGGATAAGTTTGAGAGGATAGATGAGATGCAAGCTGCATTTGATCAACTCAAGGGGTATCTCGATAATCCGTCGGTCTTAATACCACCGGAAGCGGATGAAACCATTCAATTGTACATATCCGCAACTACTCATGTTGTGAGTACGGTATTGGCGGTTGATCGGAGAGAGGAAGGACATCCGCAACTAGTTCAACATGTGGTATACTTTGTGAGTGAAGTCCTAACGAGTCGCATATGCGATATCTTCGATTACGAGAAATTGATATATCTTCGTCGTAATAACTTCTCGGAAGGCTGAAGCACTATTTCCAAGCACACCCGATTGAGGTCAAGACCGGGTTCACTATTGGGGATGTAGTGCGTAGTCGGGAAGCAATTGGACAGGTGGCCAAGTGGGCAATAGAACTTGGTCGAGTATGAGATCACTTTTTCTTCGCGCACGACCATTAAAGGATAGGCATTGGCTGATTTTATTACTGAGTGGCTTGAAACGCAAGTGCCACCGGCAATTCAAAATTTGGAATATTGAGAGATGTATTTTGATGGATCCCTGCAGCTTGCAGGCGCGGGAGCTGGAGTTGTGCTTCTCACTCCACAAAAAGAACCATTGAGATACGTATTACGGATGCATTTTCGTGCTTCAAACAATACGGTAGAGTATGAGGCCTTGCTTCATGGAGTTCGGGTGGCTATTTCGCTAGGAGTCAAGCGATTGGATATATATATGGAGATTCAATGCTTGTGATCAATCAAGTTAACAAAGTATGGGATGCTCATGATGATCATATGGTAGCTTATCGCCAAGAGGTGAGGAAGCTTGAAGACAAATTTGATGGTCTGCGCTTTTTTCATATACTGTGCGGAAATAATTCTCGTTGTCGATGAGTTACCCAGATTAGGATCTTCGGACAGACGGTACCGCTTGGTGTCTTTCTTCGGGTTTTAAATAAATCATCTATTAAGATAGATCACAAGGCTACTATTACGGAAATAAAGACCACAGATGCGAGTGTTGGAAGAGAAGATCGGGGAGGCGATCTTACAGACATGAGGTTGGCCAAAAGGTTCAAGATGGATTCCGAGCAGAATAAGCGGAGCAGCTTGCCTGAGGCTATGATGATCGATTCTGATTCGCGTACTCCGTACCTTGAATATCTGCAATCCGGTAAAACTCCAAAATACAAAGTTGAGCGGCAAAGGCTGGAGGTTCGAGCAAGGAGTTATTTGATTATTTAAGGAGAACTTTATCGACGTGGAGTCAACATCTTGATGAAGTGTGTATCCGTTTACGATGGCATTCAATTGCTAGAAGAAATTCATAAGAGGATCTCGTGGCAATCACGCTTCGTCGAAAACTCCGGTTGGGAAAGTGTTCCGGCAGGGTTTTTATTGGCCTATAGCTACGAGATGATGCACATACGGTAGTTAAGAATTGTCGGGGATGTCAATTCTTTGCTCGACTGAGCTCATACTCCAGCTCATGAATTGCATATGATTCCAATGACTTGGCCTTTTTCAACTTGGGGGCTCGATATTGTCGAACCATTCAAGAAAGCGCCAGGAGGGTTTACTCATATTTTTGGGCCGTTGACAAATTTTCCAAGTGGATTGAAGCTGAAGTCGTTAGTAGCACGACCGGTGCTTGAGCAAACAAGTTTTTACAGAATATGTTTGTCCGTTTTGGCGTTCCGCATTGCATAATCATTGATAATGGGGCTGAGTTCACCCTAGAGTTCTTCAAGGATTATACCGATAGTTTGGGAGTCAAGATACATTATGCTTCGGTGTCACATTCGTAGAGCAATGGACAAGTTGAGCGTGCCAATGGTATGATTTTAATCGGTATTAAGCCTAGAATTTGTTATCGCTTAAAACCTTATGCTTGGAAAGTGGGTTAAGGAATTGCCCTAGGTATTATGGGGTTTGCGCACAAACGTTAGTCGAGCTATGGGACATTCTTCTTTTTCTTTGGTCTATGGATCGAAGCAATGTTGCCTACGAAGTGAATATGGTGTCAGCCAGGGTGCGAGTATTATGATGAAGAAAAATATGATGAACAACATCAAATTGAGTTGATTGCTGCGAGAAGAGTTACGAGATCAAGCTTTGATTCAAGCAGCACGAGTATCATCGGAGGCTGCGCCTATATCATGATCGCAATGTGCGCACGCGGGAATTTCAAGTGGGAGATTTGGTGCTTCGAAAGATCCAATCTAACAAGAATAGGCATAAGTTGTCACCGGTGCGGGAAGGACCTTTCGTGGTCAAATCTGTTTTTAGACCGGGGGCTTATAGGCTTATGACCCAGGAGGAGGAGGAAATTCCAAATTCTTGGAATATTGATCAACTTCAGTCGTTTTTACACTTAAAGATTTCTCTTGTAACTTTTTCAGTAATATAATAAAGCATTCTTAATTTCTGGTATGAATATGTTTGTTTTTTGTGCCTCGATATCTTAATTTTGCATTAACTTATCGAGTCATGGGGCTGTTGTGTTAAGAGCGATCTGTGAAATTATGAAATTCCTAAATACTAGTACCGAGTCATTTAGTCAAGTCGGGGGCTGCTTGTGTTAAGAGTAGTCTATGAGATTATTTACTTTTGTTTCAGCCTTGACTGGTATATTTAGGAAGGAAAATTTTAAGCATCTCTTGTGAAATACTTGGTCTATAGGTCTGTTATCTTAAAAAAGAGCGATCTGTGATATTATGTAATATTAAACCTTAAGACTGGTTATTTTTTCTATATAGCATGATTTTGTTAAAGTAAGCTACCGCTATGCGTTGTGATCTACGCTGATTAGAGCCAGTATTTTGTCATAGTTGGTTTGAGCTGAAATAACTATCATTGGTTCGATATAGAATTTGACTAGTAGGAATGAGATGGTAAATTTTGATCGACCAGCATGGAAGGGACAAAAGAAATTGAAACTTCATCTCAATTAACAAGATAACAATTAAATTACAAAAATACTGAGATTAAACTGATTGTTTAGCATACAAAAAGACTAGTCCTATGGCAAACATCTATCGGGCGGGACCGCTGGAGGGCTTAACACGGATGCCTCATCTTGATGAATGGGCTGACCCCGTTCATATACTTGAGCGTCCACATACTGCTCTGCTGCAAGCTCTAAAGAAGACGAAAAAGTACAAGAAAAGTTATAAGTGCAGACCGGTATTAAAAAGTGTTTTCTAAACAAGATTAGGAAGAAGGAACTTACGCTCGTGCTCGTTGTCCGAAGCTCTAAACCTTCCTTTGATGTTAACATTAGAAGCCTTCGACTTGGCTTCGCTCTTTAGAAGGCGCTCGATTTCGTGCTCCTTTGCTTTGACCTGCAAGCCGAGCGGACTCATGCGCAGTCCTCGGAGCGATTTCCTTCTCCATCTGCGCAACTTTGGTGGCCTCTAATGCTTCAGCTAGCTCGGTCTTCGGGCGAGCATTGTCATTTTCAAGCATTTTGTTAGAACGGAGGGTCCGGGCTAGAATGTTGTCTTTGGCTGTGAGTTCGCCCTCCAATTCACCAATACGAGCAGCTTGCTTGTTCTTCAACCCGAGAGCCCTCTTGAAGAGCTTGTTCTTGAGCCACCACCTTTTCGGAGAGAACTTCCTCGGCTTTTTCCGTGAGCCGCGACAAGATTCTCAAGTGCTTGAAGTAAAGAGACCGGTCGGAAGGATCACAAATCAAGTAAGGAAGTTAAAGCTAAAGTTTGAGGCTTACTCTGGACTTCTTTCCGTAGTTTGACGATCTCTTGCCGGCGGTCATCCATCATGCGATGGGTATTCATTAGATTTGCGCAATGTTCCAAGCGTTGGTTAGTTCTCGACCTTCCGTCGTCTTGAGCTTGTAGGAGCCGGGTCCGATGACGCGTGCGACGATGTAAGGTCCTTGTAGGATAGCTTGTGACGATCCTTGTTGCCCTGCACTCTACACGAGCACTATGTCTCCGATGTTGAAGCCTCGGCTCTTGACGTTGCGATCGTGGTACCGTCGGAGCGCTTGTTGGTACTTGGCGAGAATGCAAGAGCGCGGCATCACGCGCTTCGTCGAGCTGGTCCGCTGCATCCTCGAGGGCCATCCGGTTCCCTTGCTCGTTGAAGGCACGAACCCTTGGAGCGCCATAGTCGAGGTCGGTTGGGAGGATCGCCTCCGATCCGTAGACCATGAAGAACGGCGTGTAGCCGGTCGCCCGACTCGGAGTCGTTCGAAGGCTCCAAAGGATGGCCGGTAGCTCGGCTGCCCATCGACCACCGAAACGTTTCGGACGGTCATAAATGCGTGGCTTGAGCCCCTGTAGGATCATGCCGTTTGCTCGCTTGACCTGCCCGTTGGTCTCGGGGTGAGCCATAGCCGCCCGATCCACTCGGATATGGTAGTCATCGCAGAACGCAAGGAACTTCTTCCCCATAAGCCGGGTGCCATTGTCCGTGATTATCGAGTTGGGAACGCCAAAACGATGGACGGTGTCGAGGAAGAACTCGACCGCCTCTTCCGAGCGAATCTTGTTGATGGCTCGAGCCTCGACCCACTTTGTGAACTTGTCGACCGCGACGAGTAAGTGGGTGAAGCCCCGGCGCTTTTTCGAGAGGGCCGACGAAATCTAATCCCCGGACCGCAAAGGGCCCGATGAACGGGTATAGTTTGGAGGGCTTGAGCGGGTTGGTGCGTCTGTCGGGCAAAATACTGGCAACCCTTGCATCGGCGGATGATGCGAGTCGCATCCGCCATGGCGGTCGGCCGATAGAAACCTTGTCGAAAGGTGTTGCCCACGAGGGTCCGCGGCGCGGCGTGGTGACCGCTAACGCCCGCGTGTATGTCGTCGAGGAGTCGTGCGCCTTCCTCGATCGGGATGCATCGCTGCAGGATCCTCGACACGCTACGCTTGTAAAGCTCGCCGTCGACCAAGACGAATGACTTAGAACGCCTCGTGTAGGCGCCTTGCCTCGGTCCGGTCGGTCGGGAGCTTGCCGTGGAGGAGGTACTCGATGTATGGCACCCTCCAATCGACAGGGTTGCGGCGCGTCGTTCGCCGGTGCACCGATCTCCATGACCTCTCCTACTCGCCGGAGGGGTCTAGCCCCCGAGGCCTCGTTCCGGCTCGGGTGTTCCTTCGAGTCGGGGCTGGCGCCCGGGGCAGCCCCCGAGCCCACCTCGGCGGATTTCTCCTCATTGCTCGGGAGAGATAGGAGGTCGTACCGATGGCTGGAGCTGGTCGTGGGCGAAGATGCCCGCCGGGACCGGTTCCCTACTAGACGCCATTTTGGCAAGCGAATCCGCCGCCTCATTGAGCCGTCGGGGAATGTGCTTGAGCTCGAGCCCATCGAACTTCTCCTCGAGCCTCCGCACCTCTTGGTGATAGAGCGTCGGCGTGTCGTTTCGACAGCTCGACTCTTTCATGACTTGGTTGACGACGAGTTGAGAGTCCCCACGGACCTCGAGTCGTCGGATCCGGAGCTCAATGGTGATCTTAAGGCCATTGACTAAGGCTTCGTACTCGGCGACATTATTTGAAGCTGGAAAATGCAACCGAATAGCGTACCTCATGCGTACTCCCGGGGAGATACGAAGACGAGTCCAACGCCCGCTCCTTGGCGCATCAACGACCCGTCGAAGTACATGATCCGAGTACTCTTGGTCCACCAGCGCCGGTGGTAGCCGGGTCTTCGTTCACTCTGCGATGAAGTCGACTAGCACTCGGGACTTTATCGCCGTCCGGGGCGCGTAGGTAATGTCATGCCCCATCGGCTCGAGGGCCCACTTGGCGACCTTGCCTACGGACTTCGAGTCGGAGAGCACCTCGGCGACGTAGTAGACGGGCGCTGCATTTTGAGCGCATGACCCTCTTCCTCCCGCTCGACCACGATGGCGGCGCCGACGACCTGCGTGGTTGCCGCGACGTAAAGCAAGAGTCGTTCCCCGGGAGTGGGGGAGTTAAGACCGGAGGGTTGGCTAGGATGCGCTTCACTTCGTCGAGCGCGACCTGCGCCTCCTAGGTCCACTCAAAGCGCTCGGACTTCTTGAGGAGTTTATAGAGCGGCGGTGCCCTTTCCCCGAGTCGCGAGATGAAACGACTTAGCGCCGCCGGGCACCCCGTGAGCCGTTGCACCCCTTTGATGTTCGGATCGGACCCATGCGCTCGATGGCGGTGATCTTCTCCGGGTTTGCCTCGATGCCACGCTCCGAAACGACGAACCCCAACAAGCATCCCTCGCGGGACCCCAAAGACGCATTTCTCGGGGTTGAGCTTAACGTCGTTCTCGCGCAACTTGGCAAACACGCGCTCGAGGTCGACCATGAGCTGATCGGCCTTTTTAGATTTGACGACGATGTCGTCCACGTAGGCTTCGACGATATCTCCGATGAGATCGTCGAAGCATTTCTGGATGAACCTGCGGTACGTGGCACCGGCGTTCTTGAGCCCAAACGGCATCGTCGTGTAGCGAGTACGAGCCGAAGGGCGTGATGAAGGAGGCAGCGAGTTGGTCGGATTCATCGAGCGCTATCCGATGGTACCCGGAGTACGCGTCTAGAAAGCAGAGGGTCTCGCACCAAGAGGTCGAGTCGACTATTTGGTCGATGCGCGGCAAAGGAAAAGGATCCTTGGGGCAAGCCTAATTCAGGCTAGTATAATCAACGCACATTCTCCATTTCCCATTCTTTTTCGTACAAGAACAGGATTAGCCAACCACTCAGGGTGGTACACCTCCATGATGAACCCGGCCGCCAAAAGCTTCGCGATCTCCTCTCGGATTGCCCTGCGCTTCTCCTCGTCGAAGCGGTGCGGCGTTGCTTCACCGGCTTGGAGCCCGACCCGATGTGCAAGGAGTGCTCGGCGACTTCCCTCGGGATTCCCGGCATGTCCGAGGGCTTCCACGCGAAGACGTCGGCGTTCGCGCGGAGGAAGTCGACGAGCGCGCTTTCCTATTTGGGAGAGAGGGAGGTGCCGATGCGCACCGTTTTCTTCTCGTCTCCTTCGAGGTCGAGGGCGACATCCTTGGTTCCCTCCGCCGGCTCGAAGGAGGCTGCCCTGCGGCTCGACTCGCGGTGGGTCCTCGACCACCTGCTCCTTGATGACCGCCGGCTCGGCGGTGGACGCCATGTGTGCCGAGCCGGGTCGCAGTTGTCGACGCCCACGGTGATGACTCCCTTCGGCCCGGGCATGTTGAGCTTCAGGTAGACATAGTTCGGGACAGCCATGAACTTCGCGTAGCATGGTCGCCCCAAGACGGTCGCCGCCGTGACGACGACGGCGAGCCGTGTCACGGGACGACGACCGCTGCCTCTCGCATAACGACAACCGGTGCCGTGGAGCGATGACCAGTGCAGGATGACGACTGCTGCCGCAACAACGATGGCGACCGGTGTAGTGATCGCCGTCTTGTGACAACAAAGATCGATGCTTGCCGAGCGAAGACCGACGCCACGACGATAATTTCAACAACTTGCATCGGTCGTCGGCTTCAACTTGGAGCGCCGCTGCTGCTCAAACGCGGTCTTGAGCATTAGCGCGGCTGCTTATATTCAGTTTCGACCGGTCGCGCCATCTTCAAGAGCTTCATCGGTCGTCCGCTTCAACTTGGAGCGCCGCTGCTGCTCGGACGCGGTCTTGAGCATTAGCGCGGCTGCTAATCTTCGATTTCGACCGATTGCGCCGTCTTCAACAGCTTTCATCGGTCGTCTACTACAATTTGGAGCGTCGCTGCTGCTCGGACGCGGTCTTGAGCATTAGCGCGGCTACTTATCTTCGGTTTCGACCGATCGCGCCGTCTTCAACAGCTTTCATCGGTCGTCTACTTCAACTTGAGCGCCGCTGCTGCTCGGACGCGGTCTTGAGCATTAGCGTGGCTGCTTATCTTCGGTTTCGACCGGTTGCGCCGTCTTCAATTGCTTTCATCGGTCGTCAACTTTAACTTGGAGCACCGCTGCTGCTCGGACGCGGTCTTGAGCACTAGCACAGCTGTTAATTTCAGTTTCGACCGATCGCGCCGTCTTCAACAGCTTTCATCGGTCGTCAACTTCAACTTCGAGCGCCGCTGCTGCTCGGACGCTGTCTTGAGCATTAGCGCGGCTGCTAATCTTCAATTTCGACCGATCAAACCGTCTTCAACAACTTTCATCGGTCGTCAGCTTCAGCTTTGAGCGCCGCTGCTGCTCGGACGCGGTCTTGAGCATTAGCGCGGCTGCTAATCTTCAATTTCGACCGATCGCACCGTCTTCAACAGCTTCCATCGGTCGTCAGCTTTAATCTCGAGCGCCGCTGCTGCTCGGACACGGTCTTGAGCAATAGCGCGGCTGCTAACTTTTAGTTTCGACCGGTCGCGTCGTCTTCAACTCGCTTTCATCGATCGTCAACTTTAACTTGGAGCGCCGCTGCTGCTCGGACGCGGTCTTGAGCATTAGCGCGGCTGTTAATTTTCAGTTTCGACCGATCGCGCCGTCTTCAACAGCTTTCATCGGTCGTCTACTTCAACTTGGAGCGCCGCTGCTGCTCGAACGCGGTCTTGAGCATTAGCGCGGCCGCTTATCTTCGTTTCGACCGGTCGCACCGTCTTCAACAGCTTTCATCAGTCGTCAACTTCAACTTTGAGCGCCGTTGCTGCTTGGACGCGGTCTTGAGCTTTAGCGCGTGCTGCTAATCTTCGTTTCGACCGGTCGCGCCGTCTTCAACAGCTTTCATCGCTCGTCTACTTCAACTTGGAGTGCCGCTGCTGCTCGGACGCGGTCTTGAGCATTAGCGTGGCTGCTTATCTTCGCTTCGACCGGTTGCGCCGTCTTCAACTGCTTTCATCGGTCGTCAACTTTAACTTGGAGCACCGCTGCTGCTCGGACGCGGTCTTGAGCATTAGCGCGATCGTTAATTTTCAGTTTCGACCGATCGCGCCGTCTTCAACAGCTTTCATCGGTCGTCAACTTCAACTTCGAGCGCCGCTGCTGCTCGGACGCGGTCTTGAGCATTAGCGCGGCTGCTAATCTTCAATTTCGACCGATCGCACCGTCTTCAACAGCTTCCATCGGTCGTCGGCTTTAACTTCGAGCGCCGCTGCTGCTCGGACGCGGTCTTGAGCATTAGCGTGGCTGCTAACTTTTAGTTTCGACCGGTCGCGCCGTCTTCAACCGCTTTCATCGGTCGTCAACTTTAACTTGGAGCGTCGCTGCTGCTCGGACGCGGTCTTGAGCATTAGCGCGCTGTTAATTTTCAGTTTCGACCGATCGCGCCGTCTTCAACTCGCTTTCATCGGTCGTCTACTTCAATTTGGAGCGCCGCTGCTGCTCGGACGCGGTCTTGAGCATTAGCGCGGCTACTTATCTTCGGTTTCGACCGATTGCGCCATCTTCAACAGCTTTCATCGGTCGTCTACTTCAACTTGGAGCACCGCTGCTGCTCGGACGCGGTCTTGAGCATTAGCGTGGCTGCTTATCTTCGGTTTCGACCGGTTGCGCCATCTTCAATTGCTTTCATCGGTCGTCAACTTTAACTTGGAGCACCGCTGCTGCTCGGACGCGGTCTTGAGCACTAGCGCGGCTGTTAATTTTCAGTTTCGACCGCGCTGTTAACGGGCTGCCGCATGGAAGCGTGTACCGAGCCTCCCGCTTGGGAGTCGTGACGGCCGACGCTGGCACGTTGGTTTCACAGCCGCGGCGCGTCGCTGCGAGCTCTCCGCGTGCTGCTCCGTCACCTTAGCGAGGAGCGCGGCCATCTCCCTCCGCACTCGTTGTGCTTCGAGAGTCGGCTGTACGGGGAGGGTTTTTAGTAATGCCGCTGCCATGGCAACGTTTTGCCCGCGCGAGGAAAGTGCTGGGCTTCGCCGCCATCGTCGTTGGCGATTTGCTGGTGGACATGACGAGCTCTCCGCCGAGCGTTGCACTCTGCGTGCCGGCGCTGCTGCTCAAGCTCCCGCTCTACCGCTGCCGTCTCCTCCGCGAGACCGCGGCGAGCTTCCTCCGGCTCCAGCCACCTAGCCTTGAGGCGAGCACTGCAAGTCGTCACCGCCCGGAGGCGCGGTGTGCGCACGTTGGGCCGCTGGAGTTCCGGGAGCGCCGGGCTCGGCGCGGCCGGTCCTCCAACACTTTGAGCACCCGCTCCTGCAGCATGCACCACGTTGCACTCGCGGGTGAGGCCATCGGCCTCGTCACAGCTGCCCTGATCCGAATCTTCGTCCTCCCCGCGTCAAGGAGGTCGAAGAGGGACTCGAGAGGGATGAATTACAATCCCAACGAACTCGCCCCGCGGGACCAGCTGACCCCAGGAGAGTGTTCGGTCGTGTCATGTTCGCCGTGACAAGCACGGCCACAGGGGCCCGCGATACCGGCGGCTCGGCGCACGCCGGCGTCCGCTCCGAAGTGGCGAGAAAGTCAAAGCTCTCAAAGCGCACCGTGGTGCTTGGGGCCCAAAATGGAAGCTTGGAGTCAACCATCCGTGCCATGGAAGAAGAGAGAAGCGGCAAAACGCGCAACGGCGCCCCTTCCTGGCGCGCCAACCGTCGGTGTTGGAACCACCGACGGTAGAATTTGTCCTAGGGATTGCGCGTTTTAGGCCGGATGGTACACAAGGGAAGACACGAAAGGTTTAGGTTGGTTCGGGAAAGCTCCCTACGTCCGGCGGGGGTGGTGTCGCGGCGTCGTGTTCCTTGTGTCAAATGAAAATCGAGGTACGAAGTGGTTGGAGAGGAGCGCGCTCCAAGTCCCGTGCGAAAAATGAGCGTGTTGGGCATGTGTGTGAGATGTGTCCGTAGATGTCTCCGTCGTGCGCGTGAGAGAGGCTCAAACCCCTTTATAATTACAGGGGCGGAGCTCGAGCTACGGGAGAGACAAAAGGGGATGGTTAGTCGCGGGGTCGGTCGAGCGCCGGTGCCGTCCCGTCGGTTTTCTTCCTCGCGTGTACTGGTGTGGTTGATCGGGCGGTCGCGTCGCTCCCGTAGCCGGCAGCACCGGGATGGAGTGTTCCGCATTTGGAGGAGCCGCGGATGGCGTCGTTGCAGAGTGGTTGGATTAGCCGGGCCATACCCGTCCTTCTCTCGTGGCATCATATCTCGTGGCTCTTGTTTGTCCACTATGATTCGCCGTGGTCTTTTAGGGTCTGTTTCAGGTCATGCGTCTTTACATCGTTGTCGGGGTTGTAGATTAGGCAAGCGGATACAGCTTCCCTATCATTCTAGTGAGTCGGTGTCCGAGCGTCCTTTTGATCTTGTTCATTCGGATGTATGGGGTCCAGCTCCTTTTGTTTTCACGGGGGGCATCGATATTATATACTATTTATAGATGATTTTTCTCGTCACACATGGATTTATTTTACGAAACATCGTAGTGAAGTTTTATCTATCTATAATACTTTTATCGCTATGATTCGCACTCATTTTGACACGTCCATTCATGCTTTTCGTGCTGACTCTGCGGGAGAGTATCTTTCCGGCGCCCTTCGTCGGGTTCTTTCCGAGCATGGCACTCTTGCTTAGTTTTCATGTCCTGGAGCTCATGCTCAAAATGGTGTTGTTGAGCGCAAGCATCGTCATCTCCTTGAGACTCGCTCGTGCTCTTACGCTCGCTTCGTGTGTCCCTCCTCATTTTTGGGCCGAGGCTGTTTCTACCGCCAACTATTTGATTAATATTCAGCCTTCATCAGCTCTTCATGGCGGGATTCCTTACGAGCGTCTATGTTGCAAATTGCCGGATTACACCGACCTTCGTCTTTTTGGTTGTGTGTGTTATGTGCTTCTTCCTCCTCGCGAGCGCACTAAGTTGACTGCTCGATCCGTCGAGTGTGTCTTTCTAGGCTATAGTGCTTGAGCATAAGGGTTATCGCTGTTGGGATCCGGTTGGTCGTCGCATGCGTGTCTCTAGGGATGTTGTTTTCGACGAGTCACGTCCTTACTATCCTCGTCCATCCTTGGATACTTCTTCTGCGTCTTTAGTTGATCCAGTTTCCTTCTTGACTTTGCCCGATGCCTCGGTTGTTAGTTCTTGTGTGGTGCCTCCTTCACTGGTGTCTTCTTCTACCGAGTCTTCTTCAGGTCCTTCTATGGCTCCGGACTATTCTATGAAGCCGCCGATGACACAGGTTTATACCCGACGTGTTCCTAAGTCTTCTACCGAGCCCTCTTCTCCTGAGGTGTCATTACCCTCTAATGAGCCTTTTTCTTCTGTTGAGCCATCTTTTCATGATGCATCTTCCTCCGAGGATTCTTCGCCCGAGCAGCAGCTTCTTCGACGTGGTGGTAGTATTCATCGTCCTCCTGATTTCTATTCTCCTTCGGCCTTTTCTACTACGGTTCTTTCCGAACCCGCCTCTTATCGTGATGCTGGTCCTCATCAGGAATGGCAGCATGCTATGGCTGAGGAGATTGCTGCTCTTGAGCGTACCGGCACATGGGACCTCGTTCCTCTTCCCGCACGTGTTCGACCTATTACCTGTAAATGGGTTTATATGGTCAAGACCCGCTCCGATGGTTCTCTTGAGCACTATAAAGCTCGTCTTGTTGCTCGCGGTTTTAAGCGGGAGTATGGTCGTGACTATGATGAGACTTTTGCACCCGTCGCTCATATGACTACTGTTCGCACTCTTCCGGTTGTTGCTTACGTTCGTGCGTGGTCCATCTCTCGACTTGATGTCAAGAATGCCTTTCTTAATGGTGAGATGCCCGAGGAGGTGTATATGCGTCCACCACCCGGGTATTCTGTTCCCGAGGGCATGGTTTGTCGTCTTCGTCGCTCACTTTATGGCCTTAAACAGGCTCCTCGTGTGACACCCCTACCTCGCGAAGCGAGATGAATTGTCGAACAGGATCGTATCGGGAGACATTCGACGAAGCGAACGTACATTGCACATACATTAGGGATACATTCACCATTTATATTACATAGGGAAATGCTTGAGTAGCAATTTTCGTACTTAATCTCTTAATTATTACAAGCCATTGTTCAATTTCAGATTACAATACATAAGTGAAGTGTTGTTTTACAATACTTAATAAACATCTTTGCGGAAGCGTAAACATCTCGACGGTACATATATATATAGCTTAGCTAGGAGGACCACACCAGCCCATACGGCGTGGTCTCACTCTTGAGTCGGTGAAGCGGGAACCCACTCCACGGTCCACTCCTGAGGTTCCTCACCTTGACACACATACTTCCCGCAGCAATCACAATAGTCGGGCTGCGGGAATCCTGAAAATGATTTCAACACAAACCCCGAGTATCTAATATACTCCGCAAGGCTTACCGTCAAAAATGGTTCTAAGAACCGACTCTAACATGCAGGGGGCTTGACCTGGCTTGCGGGAACTTGCAAAAAACAGCACTTATAGAATTTGTCTAACTCATGTTTTAGCCAAGTTAAGAGGGTAGAAACATAATGGTAAATTTTAGTGAGCAAGACTACAAGCATGGTTGCAATACATGAATTTAATTATTCAAAAACAGCAAGCTTAATCATCATATTCTCTTGTTACTACGATGCAATCTGCTCGAGACAAGTGGTACTCATCACCGCGAGGGACGGCGATATATATCGATTTACACCCTGCAGGGAAACCCAAATGCACGACATACGCATCATTTAAGAACACGTATGGCCACCTTTCACAAGATTATCGTAGATATGAGCCGGGTCCACCCTCCGAGTGTGCATTCCACATGCAACCACAGTAGCGTCGGGTCCAAGGGTAATAACACACCCTCCGTCTACTCACAAACCCGTGCATCCACCGTGACCAACACTTTGCACAAAGGGTGGAGAGACCGTCCAACACTACGACTCTCAAGTTACATCAGTTTACCAACTCCCATACGAAGGTATGCATTTGGTACACAACTCAATACTTGCTCGTGGAGTTACAACGAACGGTCCTTGACCGACACGTACGGGGCTGTGGCGCACAAGGGCCAACCTTGTCACCGCATCCTACACATGCACTCCCCGTACGGTCTCCATTTACTCATGTGAGAGTAACCAAAATTAAATCCCTAGACCGGGTGATCTCCAAATCACTCGGTGTTGCTACCGATGAAATTATTGAGCATAGCAACTAGCGATTAGGATTATACTTAACCAAGACCACGGGAAACAGGGATCTAGTGCAACTAGGTTTCCGAGCAACTCCTAAACGTAAATGCACAATACATCATAGACGTATGTGAGATAAAAGAGAAATTTAAAACATAGGTTATGCTCCGGGGCTTGCCTTGGTTCGGTTCGCAGTTAGCACACTCGAACTCGCTCACTCCAAGTTGGTGCCCTCCTTGATCTTCAACTCCGGTCGGGGTTCCTATATGAATGCACATGTAGCGTATGAGCAATGGATGAATTCATGTTTATATAGTTCATGGAACTTTCTCAATAATATAACGCAACGAAATGTTTGCATAAATTAAACATGTTCACGAATCGTGATGACATGGTCACGATGTTGGTACGTGTGGTTTATTTCATGGGGACAACCTTCTAATTAGGTAAATTTCTCATCATTTAGTATAGTTGAACATGCTGATTTTCGGATCAAGAAAATAGGGTAGGCTTCATTATTGCAACGAGTGGAATGAAATGTTTATATGGCCAATTTCATATGATGACGTTTAGTGTTGTGGTCATATCTCAATAATTACGTGACCCAATCTTGGAGTAAATTATTTCATTACATCTCCTGGTATAGCCTACTACCATTCTGGTGTTCATCGATTTATTATACCAAAACTTGATGTCCACTTCTTAGGGTGATGTTCTCATTGCTTCCCTTAATTAATTAGCACTCATGTTCATTTGTGCAGAATTTATACAATAATTTGTACATGATAGATGACTGTTCTTGCCCAAAATATAAATATGATTATGACATGCTTAAACCTACCATGCAACTATGGAAAATGATTCACCAAAACAGCAAGCAAAGTAAACAACTTGAGCTTAGCAAATTCTCAGCCGTTCTGCTTAGCTAAGTCTGGGCTGATAGGCTGACTGCGAAGCCATCTTAAGGTGTCCAAATTTCAATATTTCGCTATAGAACTTAGGTGAACCATGTTGGGTCATGTAAAGTACGTAGTTCAAGGTTTACAACGAACGTATAGTTGTTTTATTTGGATCTGTATTTAAAAAGTTATTGAATTTCAAAAACGCCAAGTTGTCACGCGAGCATAACAGATTAGCACCTTAGAGTACTCGTATCTTTATTTTTATACACATGAAGTACTTGGATTATGTTACTACATTAAAGTACAATCTATCTACTTTCCAAAGAACCCTTGTTCATGAATTTTGGATCCAGGGCCTAGAAGTTACACCATTTTCAAAATGCAATCTTGTTAAGCAGCGTGGTCATGATAGCCTTTTCATCTTGCCCAAAAATTTATTTTTACTATATAACCATATGTGTTCATGTACATCATGTTATAGTACAAGTTATAAACTCTCCAATGCACTTTGAATCGTTCAAATCCGTGGCGTAAATCTCAAGTTATGGAATTTTTAAAATCCTTGATGTTTACAGTTTTTCCAGTGCGATTCAAAATTTCTCTAAGTGTGGCGCGCGGGGGGGTGGGGCTCGCCGGAGCGGCGGCGGGGCTCGCCGGCGTTGAGCTAGAGCTCGCCGCAGGGGTCGGCCTTGGCCGCCTGTGCATGGATTTGGATGGCGCATCTATTGGCGGTGGTGGCGAGACGGAAGGGCGTACGGAGCGCGTCACGCGACGGCGACGCGGACGAGAGGAAGCTCCGGCGCGGTGGTTCGTCCTCGCCACTTCACGGAAGAGGAAACGGTCAAGGCTGGGAGCATCACCTTCGTGCCGAGGTGCGCGGCATGGGGTGGTTGCAGGCGGAGAGGTCCTGGAGGCGGCCGGCGCCGGAGAGGTGGCGGAGCGTGGTGACCGGCGGCGAAGGGGAAGAGAGTTTCCTTCACGGTCCTTGCTCGGCTCGACCCGGGAAGGAGCATGGGGGTCAGTCACGCTCTTGTGCAGCGCCCGGGGTCGGAGACTTGGCACGAACTCACCCGAGCTCTGCTCAATCGAGCTTGCCGGCGTTCATGGCGGACCCGGGAGCTCTTGGGAATTTTGGGTCGATTGGGACCGGTGGCAGGGCGGCAGGACCGGAGGCTGGAGCGGGAGCTGTGCTAGGGTTCTGCGAAGCGCACGCACACGAGTGAGAGGGCTGAGGGCGAGGCGAGGAGCGGCGCACGGGGAAGACGTTCGGGCGGCGGCCATGGAAGGACATGGCCCCCGCCATCGACGGCCGCGGCAGCTAGCTTCCAGGCGAAGGGAGAGCGCGATGCTCGACGCGTGGTGG
>JAUNZO010002550.1:0-12868 GCA_031894775.1 Chloris gayana
TGTCGGTGTTGTGAAACCGGCCGACAAGTAAATTTGTGTTTGGAGGGGATCGACGCTACTACTCGGATGGGCCTTGGATGATTTAGGAGAGCGTGGTTTATGCTGGTTCGGGCACTTGATGCCCTACGTCCGGTTCGAGGATTGTTCGTGTTTCGCCTTGTGAAAAGAGCTACAAAGGAGGCGAGGGAGGAGGGTTGCTCCAAGCCTCTGTTTTCAATGTGCTCTAGAGAGGTGTGTCCGATCCCTTTTGTTCTAGCTCGATGCGCGTGGTGTCCGTCTTATAGTCCAAGGGCCGGGCCACTTACGGGTGGGGTCGGAGTTACTACATGTCGTCCCAAGCGGGAGTCGGGGCCGCCGTGCATTACCCTGCTCGCATGCGGGCCGCCGGGCGCTTCGGTCGTGCGGCGCACGGTCGGTCTTGATTGGTTGCGCCGGAGTCAATGCCACGCTCGTCATCGTGGCAGCCGTCCTGTCGCATGGCGGTCTCCATCCGTCACTCCCGTTCATCATGGCTCGCGCGAGAGATGGTGTTGACGCCTCCGTCTTGTCGTCGTGCCGGGGGTGTCGGGCGACGCGTGAAGATGAGACAAGAGGAGCTGCGCCGATCTCACCCGATCCCTGTGGATTGGTGAGTTCCCGAGGCGGAGTTATGGCGATCCCTGTTCACTGTGAGGCTTCATGAGGAAGCCATTTGCTCCCGAGTCGGGCGAGGCGGGGACCGCCGAGCCCGCCGAGTCCGGACGGGAGAGGCGAGGACCGCCGGGCCCGCCGAATCCTGAGTCGGGCGAGGCGGAGGTGGTGCACCTGCCCGACCCGGAGTCGGGCGAGGCGGAGGCCGCGGGCACTGGCTTTCGTAGCCTTCACGAGGCCTAGGCGGACGGCGTTGGTCAGCCACGGGACGGATCATAGGCTATTGTCCCGTCAATCGCCCGGCCTCCGTCCGGTCACCGGCCATCATGGGCTTGGTAATGATCACGCTGCTCTGCAGCTAAGCTAGCACTAGTGCGCGGCGCGCGGAACGGGACGAGGAGGGTGCTGCGCCGGTCACATCACGTCCTGTTGGTGAGACGAGTTCCCGGGCGCTGTAATTGCACCCTACCGGCCCGCTGTAACTCCTTCCCCATCCGGTGGGTGAGGTCGCTTCTCCGCGAAGCAAAGGCAAACGCGGCGGGGATTGCGGTCCCACCCGACGCCGAGTCGGGCGAGGCGGAGATCGTGGGCCCGCCCGACCCGGAGTCGGGCGAGGCGGAAGTCGTGGACCTTGCCCGACTCGGGGTCGGGCGAGGCGGAAGTTGTGGACCTCGCCCGACTCGGGGTCGGGCGAGGCGGAGGTTTCGGGCCCCACTACGTATCCTTTATGCGTACAAGGCGGAGCTGTTAGCCAGCTATGACGGTGATTAAGTACCCTGATTAGGGTTCCCTAATCTAGGTACCCGACAGTAGCCCCAGAGCCTTGGCGGTGGCCGGGGGCAAATGGTCGCCGTCGAGGCTTTTCTCGACAAATCCTCGGACTTTCCCGTGTATTTGTTTTTCCGGTGGGTGCGCGCGGCGCACCCGCGGTGTAGCTCCGAGCCTCGGGGCAAGTAGAATACTTGCGCCGAGGGTTAGCGATTTTGAGCGGTTTTATCGTTTATTTGCGAAGCGAGCCCCGAGTCTTCGCTCGTTGCTCGGATCCGTCCGAGGGCTGTTTCGTCTTTTTATTTCGTTCACACCCACGCATCTTTGTGATAAGATGAGGCGTGCGGTGAGCGGCCACGTCATTCCTCGATGGTTCGATGCGTGGTGCTCGTTTAAGCTCCAAACGGGAATGTCCGAGTGATGGCCTCGGCTTGCCCTTAGCGGGGATCCGATGGAGACTAGCGGGAGTCGGCCTCATTCATATCCGAGTGCCTGTCTTTTGTGATTTCCGACCCCTTTCGATCGGGGTCGGCGGGCTCGTTGCCCTCCCTTCGCGGGATTCAAGACCACGGCTTTTTCAACTCGGACTCGGACGCTATCGGTAGAGGCCCATTGTGCTACGGTGCACGGGTGTTGATCGCCAAGGATCCCTCTCCGACAACCCCTCACTTAATTTTATCCAAGGGCGGGCGTCCGAACCCTTTCGCGGGGCCGCCCTTCGAACCCCTGGGTCGGAAAGCGGGCGTCGGGGCGTTTTCATCCCCTAGCCTTATCTACCTGCGGGCCTCATGGGATTCCAAGCCCAATCGGCCCGTCATCGAGCGCCGTCGAAGCGCAACGGTTCGCCTTCCATGATGGCGCGCATCTCGCGGCGGTTCGCTGTGGATGCGAAACTTGCGTTCGCATTATGGCTCCGCGTCGGGCGCGTGCGGCGGCCTCTTCGGTTCCTGCACCCGGTTAAATCGCGGAACGGTAGAGGTGCGGGAGTCGAAGCGCCGCGGGGCGATTGACATGACCGCTATTTAAAGGGAAAGGGAGACGCATCCGGTTACCTCTCTCTCACCTCGCGCTCGCAACAAACCCGTCCCCTTCCTTTGCTCTCGCGTGCTCCGTCGGTTCACCTTTCTTCGCCGCGTCCGCCGCTCGCCGCCTTCTTCACTTCTCCCTAATCCACCGTCGCGCATCCGATCCAAGCCCTGCCATGGCGGATTGGATTCCGTCCCGCCGCACCGTCGGGTCCCTCGAGGCCCTTGTCGCGCGCGGACTCCTGATGCCGCGCGCCGACGCCATGGAGTGGCCGGTGCCGGGGAATGAGGCCCTGCCGGCGCCGCCGGGACGGCTACGTCGTCTCCTTCCGCCACTTCCACGAGCGCGGCTTGGGAATGCCGCCTCACCCTTTCTTCCGCGGCATCCTCCACCATTACGGGCTGGAGCTGCAGCACCTCAACCCCAACTCCATCCGAGCACCTCGCCGCCTTCGTGGCGCCGTGCGAGGGCTTCCTGGGGATCGCCCCCATTTCGAGGCTATTCAAACACTTCTTCGATTGCCGGTTGGTGACGAAGAAGGACGCGGTCGGGAACCCTCGCGCCGTCCCCATCGGCGGCGCCGGCTTCCGATCGCGGGGCGGCCGGAACAGAAGTACATCCCCATCGCCCTCACCGACTCCAACAAGGGCTGGCACGAGCGGTGGTTCTACCTCGGGAACACCGCTGCCACACCCCTCCCCGAGTTCACCGGCAACCTCATCAACGCCGCGCCGGAGAAGTGGCACTTCGGGGTGCCCGCCGACGAGAAGAGGGGGATCGCCGCGCTGTTGGACGCGGTCGAGGCGCTCGACCGGGCCGGCGTGACCGGCGTTGGGGTCATTGGCTCCTACCACCTGCGCCGGCTAGCACCGCTGCAGGCCCGGCGTCGGATGATGTCGGAAATGGGAGGTGACTTCGCCCGGGAGGGAACCCGCATGGTGAACCCCGGGCGGACCCTCGGATTTCGCTCCGGGAGTTGAAGGCCCGACTCGCGGAGGCGATGCCGAAGACGGCCGCCGCGTGGGACCGGTTCGAGTGGCCGGTCCCCAACCACCCACCAATGCTCCCGGAACAGGGGGCAATTTTGTTTGTAAGTTCTTAATTCTGCCTTCGGCTGAGTCGGTCTTAAGTTCCGACCTCTCTTATCTTTCTCATTTCGCGACTGTCGCCCCCACTTATTTCCGTGTTGCGAGAGGTTTGCAATTTATTCCTTCCCCCGCCCCATTGCCCGAGGATGCCGACGTCCGGGCCATCAATCGGGCGCGCGCCGAGGAGCAAAAAGCTCGAAAGGACGCCAAGAAGGCCAGGAAGGCGGCGCGGCAACAGCGGAAGGCGGAGAAGGAGCGCCGGCGCCGTTCGGGCCGGATCGTCATCTCCGAGAGCAGCGAGCACCGAATCCGACGACGACGATTGGGGTGACGACGAGGAACTCGTCGACATGTCCCCTCCCATCGACGAGCTCGCCGAGGAGGAGGACATCGAGCAGGGGCCCGACTCGGCCGGCCCTTCCGGAAGTGGACCCCGCCGGGACGACGTCGGCACGTCGCACGCCGGCCCAAGCCGGGAAGGAGCGCCGGGCTCCCCGCAGGCCGAGGCGCATGCCGGCGCCGCAGCCGCCGACTTCGGCGCCCACCACCACCACAACGCCGACCGCCCCGAGGTCCACGGTCGTCACCACGCCGCCCCGGCGCTCACACACCAGGTCCCCGCGGCGACGACCATGGCGGGGGCGATGATGGCCTCGGCCGCCGCGGTGTCGTCGACCGTGGTGACCGTAGCGCGAGCAGCGGTGGCGGGAGGGCTCGCCTCGACGACAATGGCAGCGATGGCCTCCGCGGCCCCGTCGGCGTCCATCCGAGCGCCGGTGACGATGGCCTCGGCGGCCTCGCCGGTGTCCGTTCGAGCGCCGGTGATCGTGTCCGCCGGCGGCTCTGCTCCGGCGGTGGCCGCAACCCTGTCGGGTCCGAGTACGGCCGCGCCGGCTTCCATGGCCTCTTCATCTGCGACGCCGAGGCCGGCGACGGCGCCGAGTCTTCCGGCAACGTCGGCCCCCGCGACAGCGGCGGCGCCGAGTGCCCCCGGAGCGGCACTTGGCAAGAGGCAGCGTGAGGGTCTCGGGTCGGCGGTCAACCCGCCACCCAAACGACAACCGTACCGGTAAGTGTTGCTTCCTTCCGTCTTTCTTTCTTCTTTCTCGTCTTTCGGTTTATTGATTTGCGCATCCCGCGGGGTCCGTTGGCCGGGGCTCGGAAGCGGCTGGCCCCGGGGTCGGAGGCTCCCGCTGCGCCATCCCCGCCGGCCCCTCGGCCGGCAAGCACCATGGCGGGGCGCCAACGTTGGCCATGGTGACGGTGGCCACCGGCTCCGCGCCGTTTCCGCCGCAGGGACCTCCGCCGAGCTCCTCCGCCACGCCGCACCGGCCACCGCCGCCTTCGTTCGCGGAGCCGGGGGCCGTGCGCGTTGTGGGGCCCCAAGGGCGGACGCACACGTTTGACGAGCCGGCGGAGCGGACAATTTGGGGCGCGTTCCGCCACGATCGCGGCCGGGCCGCCGATGTCTTGGGCGCGGCGCTCCATCTCGTTAGGTCGCCGGCGGAGCCGGCCGAGGTGAGCGCATGTTCATTCCTTCGCGGAATATCGGTCTCTTTTTGCTTCGCTCATGATTTTCTCCTCCTTTTCGGACCCTGGATATGATGAGCCGGGCCAAGCATGCCCGCATCCGCTTCCAAGAAGGGGAACGGGCCCGCCTTGACCGGGAGGCGCAGAGCGCCACGGAGCAGGCCCTCGGGGCCATCCGAGAGGCCGAGGACGCGAAGAAGGAGAGGGCCGAGGCGGCCGGGGTGGCGGCCGAGGCCAATGATGCGCGCAGGACGGCCGAGTCCCGCCCGGCCGAAGCCACCAAGAGGGCCGAGGCGGCGGAGGAAAGGGCCAAGAAGGCCGAGTCCGATGCCGCGAGTGCTCGTCAAGTGGCCGAGTCCCGGCCGGCCGAGGTCCAGGCGGCGGTGGCGAGGGCGTCGAAGGCCGAGGAGGACGCGGCGAGCGCGCGCGAGGCGACGGACACCGAGCGCAAGCTCAAGGAGGCCGCCTCCCGGTCGGTCTCCGGGCTCACTTCCCAGCTCTCGATGTTGGAGAGTGAGGTTAATCGTAAGTTTTCTTTCTCATCCCTCCTATTTTGCTTTTGATTGGTGTCATGTCTCATGATTTCTTCTTCGTTTTTATTTTCGGAGCTCAAGATGGACCCGGACGGGCTGCGGCAGGAGGAAATTCGGCTCGACCGAATCCGCATCGGTGCCGAGCTCCTCCGCAACGAGTTGGAGGTGCCACGGCCGCCGGGACCACCAATTTGGAGTCGCGCCTTCTCTCCATCACCAATCGTTTTGGTGCTCTGCGGCGTGACGGTTTCGAAGCCGGGGTTCCGTGGACTGCGGTGCCGGAGCGGACACACTTCGAGGACAACCTCGACCTCGACATGCTTGCACGGTCGGGCATGGTGCCCGGCTTCTCCGAGCAGGAGATCGAGGACATGAAGAGGAAAGCCGCGCCGATCGCCGCCAAGCTTGCCGAGCTCCTTGCCTCGCACGCCTTCCCACCGCCGCCGTCGCCGCATGACGAGTAGGTGATGTAACGTGTTAGTTGAGTCGGCCGAGTGGCCAAGATATAAAGAAGAACTCGCTTATTTTGTAAACAAGTTATCTGTTTTAATTTCGTTCCAAATTTCTCACATGTTCCCCTTTTGTGGCTTCCTTCTCGTTCGGACCATCTAGTAGCCTCGGATTCCTCATTCGATTGATCGGTGACTTAGGCCGCTCTTGGCCGCCGGGCGTCGAGTCCCGAGTCGGCCGATCGGATCGGCCGAGTGGTCGTTGGCGTTCCAGGTCCTGTCCGAGTTGGACTTGCACTATGGGATTAAACTTCGTTCGAAATTTTAAACTCTTGCCCTTTCGTGACTCCTTTCTCTTTCGGACCGCCTAGTTGCTTTAGATTTTTCATTCGGTTGATCGATAACTCGGGCCGCTCCTAGGCGTAGAGGCGTCGGAGTCCCGAGCCGACCGGTCGGACCGGCCGAGCCATCGTCGGCGCTTAGGTTTTGTCCGAGTCGGGCCCGCATCGAGGGATTTTCGTGTGAGTTCCGCAGCCGTGGGCACAAGCGGGACCCGCACACGGCCTCCTTTGCACACCCGCCGGGTGGAGCCCCGACTCGGGAGAGTCGGGGTCGGCGGCCGGCAAATTTGGACTTTATTCGTCATTTGTCGAAAACAACAAGAAAGAGAGAAAGGTTTTCTCTTTATTTCATTTGCATAAAAAACTGAAACAATAAGCTAAGGGTAAAAGCGACGTAGCTGCCCGATGTTCCATGCGTTGGTGAGCACGTTTCCGTTGGCGTCCTTGAGCTTGTACGTGCCGGGGCGGAGCACCTCGGCTACCGTGTAGGGCCCTTCCCATGGCGGAGTTAGCTTGTGCCGGCCTTGATTCCCCTGGAGGAGTCGAAGGACGAGGTCGCCGGGCTCGAAGGCGCGCTTCTTGATCTTGCGGTCGTGGTAACGGCGGAGTGCTTGTTGGTATCCGGCTGAGTGCAGCGGTGCAGCTTCCCTTGTTTCGTCGATTTGGTCCAGCGCATCTTCGAGATAACGCTTATTGAGTTACGGATCGAAAGCTTGCACGCGCGGAGCTCCATAATCCAGATCCGTGGGTAGCACGGCCTCGGCCCCGTACACCATGAAGAAGGGAGTGTGACCCGTGGCTCGACTCGGCGTCGTCCTCGGGCTCCACAACACCTGCACCGAGCTCTTTCGCCCATTTCCCGGCAAATGTTCCGAGTTTGCTGAATATCCGGGGTTTCAATCCTTGGAGGACCATGCCATTTGCGCGCTCACACTCGCCCGTTCGTTTGGGGGTGTGAGACGGCTGACTCGATCGACTCGGATGCCCCGGTGGTCGCAAAAGTTTAGGAACTTTTTCCCGTAAACTGCGTACCGTTGTCGGTGATGATTGTGTTTGGGACTCCAAACCGATGCACTATGTCGGTGAAGAATTTTACGGCCTGGTCCGAGTCGATTTTGCCTATCGGCCTTGCCTCAATCCACTTGGAGAACTTGTCCACGGCGACAAGCAAGTGGGTGTAGCCTCCTGGTGCCTTTTTGAACGGGCCGACCAGGTCTAGGCCCCACACGGCAAACGGCCATGTTATGGGGATGGTTTGCGGGGCCTGGGCCGGCTGGTGTGTTTTACGTGCGTAATGCTGACACCCTTCGCAGGTGCGCACGACTTGTTCGGCGTCGGCGATCGCGGTCGGCCAATAGAAGCCATGTCGGAAAGCGTTGCCAACGAGACTTCGTGGTGCGGCGTGATGTCCACACGTTCCACCATGGATGTCCTGAAGCGGCCGCTTACCCTCGTCGAGAGGGATGCAGCGTTGGAGGACGCCGGTGTGCCCCTTTTTGTATAACTCATCGCCGATCACGACAAAGGTTTTGGCGCGTCGGGCGAGGCGGCGCGCTTCCATGACGTCGGGGGCAATTTTTGCCGCAACAAATGGTCGAGGTAGGGCTGCCGCCGGTCATCTGCGGACTCGGGCGCAGCCCCGAGTCCCCTTCGGGGTCGGGAGTCGGATCGACCGGACCCGCTGTGTCGCCGTTGGCGCCAAGCTCGGCGACCAGGACCTCCGCGGCCTCGATCGGAGCTGGCTCTTGTTCTCCCTTTGCGGGGTCGGCCGCCGTTGGCTCCTTGATAGACGGCTCATCCTGGTCGCAAGCAAAACGCCTTCGGCGTTGGCGGCCGATTGGATCCCATCTTGGCTAATGAGTCGGCCGTTTCATTGTCCCGCCGAAGGACATGTTTGACTTGGAATCCATCGAACTTTTCTTCAAGACGGCGGATCTCATTGCGATAAGCCGCCATCTTCGGGTTGGTGCAAGTTGACTCGTTCATCACCCGATCCATTTCCCCGTTTTCTTTTTTACAAGTACAGGGTTGGCGACCCATTCGGGATGGTACACCTCTTTGATGAAGCCGGCGGCAAGGAGCTTTGCTAACTCCTCACCAATTGCCCGGCGTTTCTCCTCGTCGAAGCGGCGGAGTCGTTGCTTGACCGGTTTCGATCCCGGCTTGATGTTGAGAGAGTGCTCGGCGATGTTCCTTGGGATTCCCGGCATATCCGAAGGCTTCCACGCGAAGATGTCCTTGTTGGCGCGCAGGAACTCGACGAGCGCGCTTTCCTATTTGTCGGAGAGCGCGGACCCGATGATGACCTTCTTCCCCTCGGGGTCGGCGGGGTCGAGGGGCACCATCTTGGTGTCTTTGGCCGGCTCGAAAGAGCCGATCGCCTTCTTTTGGATCGGCGTGTCCTCCGACTCCGCAGTCGCGACCTGTGGGAAGTCGGACTTGTTGGTGAGCGCCGCTGCCGACTCGCAGCACTCCACGTCGCACTCGTAAGCACGCTGAACCGACGTGCTCACGGTGATGATCCCCTTCGGACCTGGCATCTTGAGCTTGAGGTAGATGTAGTTGGGGACGGCCATGAACTTCGCGTAACATGGTCGCCCGAGGATGGCGTGGTATGCGCCGGGAAGTCCACCACGTCGAAGGTGAGGGTCTCGGTGCGGTAGTTGATCGGCGTGCCGAAGGTGACGGGCAAGTCGATTTGCCCAAGTGGCATGGCCGTCTTTCCGGGCACAACCCCGTGGAAGGGCTCGCCCGATGGCCGGATCCGAGAGCGGCCGATCCCCATGGCATCAAGAGTCTCTCGCATACAAAACATTCGGACCACTACCCCCATCCATCGGTACCTTGGTCGGTCGTTTGTCGGAGACGATGGGGTCAACGACGAGCGGGTAGCGTCCGGGTCGGGGAACGCGCTCGGGGTGGTCGCCGCGGTCGAACGTGATTGCCGCCTCGGACCACTTGAGGTAGGCCGGGGTCGCAGGTTCGGCGGCGTAGACCTCACGCCGCTCCTCGCTCCGGTGCCTCCTGGAGGAGCCGGTCCCGCCCCCGAAGATCATGAGGCAGCCGGTGGTTTGCGGGAAACCGCCGTCCGCGTCCTTGTCGTCGCCGTCGTCGTTCTTGGGGCCGGGGTTCTTGGGGTCGAACTTCCTTGCCTTCGTGCCCGGGAACTTGAGCATCGGCCCGCGGTCCTTGAGGGCGTGGTTGACGGGTCGGCCGTGGTTGGGACACGGCGCCTCCAGCATCTTCTCGAAGTGCTGGCCTTTGTTGCCGTCGTCGGCGAGTCGGCTTCTTCGGCTTGCGCTCGGCGGCGGCGACGAGGTTGGTGTCGCGGCGGTACCGGTCGCCGCTCTTCCTCTCGCTTCGCTTCTTGTCGTGCGGGACGGACGGGCCCGCACCGGAACTCTCGTTCCGCTTCGCCTTGCCCTTGGCCCGATGAAGGAGGGCATCCACGGCGTCTTCTCCGGAGGCGTGGCTGGTTGCTACGTCGAGTAGCTCCTTGACGGTGCGCGGGTTGTTGCGGCCGAGCTCGTGCACCAGCCCCTCGTTGTTGGTGCCGGCGATGAACGCCGAGATCACCTCTGCGTCGGCGAGGTTGGGAAGCGTGTTGCACTTGCGGGAGAAACGCTTGACATAGTCCCTCAAGGACTCGTCCGCCCGCTGCCGGCAGGTCCCGAGGTCCCACGGGTTCCCGGGCGCGTGTACGTGCCCCGAAAGTTGCCGATGAAGGCCTCCTCCGAGTCCCACCAATCGTGGATCGAGCCCTCCGGGAGGTGCTCGAGCCACATTCCGGCCGAATCGGCCAGGAAGAGTGGTAAGTTGCGGATGATGAACCGCTCGTCGGTGGCGCCGCCGGCTTGGCATGCCGGGCGGTAGTCCTCCAGCCATAATGCGGGGTTCGTCTCCCCATTGTATTTGGTGATGCTGCTCGGGGGCCGGAATCGCCGGGGCACCGGAGCCCGCCGAATGGCGAGCCCAAAGGCCTTGGGCCCCGTCATAACCGGGGTTTGTCCTCCTCCGGATCGAATCGCCCTCCGCGCCGGGGCGTACCCGTGGTCCTCGGCTTCGCGCCTTGGAGCGCGGTTTTGTTCCCGGCGACGGGCGGTCGAGTATCGCGTGCGTCGCGCGACTCGCCCATCCGCCGCCGAACCGACGGCGAGTTCCCGGTTCCGCTTTGCTCGGCGGTTGGGTGGGCCGAATCCTTCGGTCCCCGGGGCCGGCTTGGCGTGTGGTAGGAGGCACCGGCCTCTTTCCGCCGCGCGGCGGAGCTCTGCTCACGCTCGGCCTCGTTGGACGGCCGCTAAGTCCGGGAGGTTTCGACCTCCTCTTGGATCCTCCGCCGGTCCTCGTTGACCGGTTGCGGAAGCGCACGCATCGCTGTCGCGGCCGCAGCCCACGTTCCGGCCGGGCCTCTCGTACCCGGGAACGAGGTGGTTCGCCTCGTCCGGGATCTTTCTTTGGGCTTCGCGCCCATGCCGGCGAGCGAGTTCGCGCTGCGCCTGGCGCCGCGCCACCTCGCACCCGAGGCGTTCGCGCTCCTCCTTCAATCGCCGCTCGGTCTCCGCGACCTCGCGTCGGCGTCGGAGCAGCTGCTCTAGGTCGTCCTCCTCCCGGGCTCGGGGCTTCCCGGAGGGGTTTGCTGTTGTGGCACCGCGGCGTGCGGCAGCTGTGCGTTCCCGACACCGCCGGTGTTTACCACCGCGGACGGCGGCGCTGCCTCGCCCGGGAGCCCGAGCAGCTGCCGGGCCGCGCGGCCCATGTCGTTGACGCCGTCGGTGTCGCTGGTGTCCCCGGCCTCCATCATCATGCACTCCCGCGAGGGTGGTGGCTGCCGGTATCGGACCCGCTGCCGGGGTCCGTCATGCCCGCGAGCTCCCGCGGCGGCGGACACGGCGGGAAAGTGGTGTAGTGGCCGGGAGGTCGGCGAGAGAACGCGCGACGGGCTCCCGGCTCCGGTCACGATGAACTCCGGGCTCCCGAAGTTCACGAGGGCGCCCCGAGTCCGGCCGACGGTGTAGCTCGCCATCTTCAAGATCGTCGAACGCGTCGAGGTCCCCTTCCCGGCGCGCCAACCGTCGGTGTTGTGAAACCGGCCGACAAGTAAATTTGTGTTTGGAGGGGATCGACGCTACTACTCGGATGGGCCTTGGATGATTTAGGAGAGCGTGGTTTATACTGGTTCGGGCACTTGATGCCCTACGTCCGGCTCGAGGATTGTTCGTGTTTCGCCTTGTGAAAAGAGCTACAAAGGAGGCGAGGGAGGAGGGTTGCTCCAAGCCTCTCGTTTTCAATGTGCTCTAGAGGTGTGTCCGATCCCTTTTTCTAGCTCGATCCGTGGTGTCTGTCTTATAGTCCAAGGGCCGGGCCACTTACAGGTGGGGTCGGAGTTACTACATGTCGTCCCAAGCGGGGTCGGGGCCGCCGTGCATTACCCCTGCTCGCATGCGGGCCGCTCGGCGCTCTGGTCGTGCGGCGCACGGTCGGTCTTGATTGGTTGCGCCGGAGTCAATGCCACGCTCGTCACCGTGGCAGCCGTCCCGTCGCATGGCGGTCTCCATCGGTCACTCCCGTTCATCATGGCTCGCGCGAGATGGTGTTGACGCCTCCGTCTTGTCGTCGTGCCGTGGGTGTCGGGCGACGCGTGAAGATGAGACAAGAGGAGCTGCGCCGATCTCACCCGATCCCCGTGGATTGGTGAGTTCCCGAGCGGAGTTATGGCGATCCCTGTTCACCCGTGAGGCTTCATGAGGAAGCCATTTGCTCCCGAAGTCGGGCGAGGCGGGGACCGCCGAGCCCGCCCGAGTCCCGGACGGGAGAGGCGAGGACCGCCGGGCCCGCCCGAATCCCGAGCCGGGCGAGGCGGAGGTGGTGCACCTGCCCGACCCGGAGTCGGGCGAGGCGGAGGCCGCGGGCCCGGCTTTCGTAGCCTTCACAGAGCCTAGGCGGACGCCGTTGGTCGGCCACGGGACGGATCATAGGCTATTGTCCCGTCAATCGCCCGGCCTCCGTCCCGGTCACCGGCCATCATGGGCTTGGTAATGATCACGCCGCTCTGCAGCTAAGCTAGCACTAGTGCGCGGCGCCGCGGAACGGGACGAGAGGGTACCGCGCCGGTCACATCACGTCCCGTTGGTGAGACGAGTTCCCGTGCGCCGTAATTGCACCTACCGGCCCGCCGTAACTCCTTCCCCATCCGGTGGGTGAGGTCGCTTCTCCGCGAAGCAAAGGCAAACGCGGCAGGGATCGCGGTCCCACCCGACGCCGAGTCGGGCGAGGCGGAGATCGTGGGCCGCCCGACCCAGGGTCGGGCGAGGCGGAAGTCGTGGACCTTGCCCGACTCGGGGTCGGGCGAGGCGGAAGTTGTGGACCTCGCCCGACTCGGGGTCGGGCGAGGCGGAGGTTTCGGGCCCCACTTCGTATCCTTTATGCGTACAAGGCGGAGCTGTTAGCCAGCCTATGACGGTGATTAAGTACCCGATTAGGGTTCCCTAATCTAGGTACCCGAC
>JAUNZO010002551.1:0-32012 GCA_031894775.1 Chloris gayana
GTTGGTATTTCTTACGTCACGAATAAATCCGCAAGCGCACGGAATACCGTTGTAGCACTTCACCCGGAGTATTCCAAGGTATCGTATTTATATCCGCAGGGAACAGAGTATTTCGCAACAAGGTTAGTTTACCCAAGGACAACCAAGACAACGTAGCAAAATAGGGTCGAGAGGGTGACTCTTATCTATTTATCCTTTAAAGGTAGACGAACGCAAGCTAGACTTGTTTACTTCGGGCACCGTCTTAGGCTTGGTCCGCCAAGCCACTCCGGTCTACGAAAGCTCTACTATGTACCCGAACGTGGAGGGTTCCTTTGGATGACAGGACTGTCACTTCCGCCACCTACCTCTACAAACCGTGGGGCACACAGAGCAAACAAAGGCGATCTCCAGCCCTAGACACCACGTCTATGCTATTGACCACTACTCTAGCCTCGGCCTAGAACCGAGTTCGGAAAGCTAGAGTACTTCTTGCGAAGCGATGATCCCGTAAACAAGTATAACAAGAATTACGTCTAACACAAAGATATGTCACGATAGATAAGTAGATCACCACGTATAAATCACCAAAAAGAGTGTTTACACGCCAAGGTAAAAGAAAAGGAAATACTACTCCACTTTACAAAAGGGAGGAACACTCCTTCCTCTTCCTTGCCCTCTCTCCTATTCTACTAAGATACAAGAGGCCCTTGGCCTAAGGATGAGAGTTTTGTCTTGTATCTTGATGTTGGTGGTGTGTTGAGAGAGGGGGTGTACCCCTTTATTTATAGCCTTGGAAGGTCGGCAACTTGGAGGCGGTTCCCGACGTCGGTGGCATTAATTGCAGGTGGAACCGACCTCCGGACGTCGGTGACAAACCGCCGGAGAAAGATGGGCCAGGGGGCCCACTCGTCGCTTCGGCCGAACCCACTAGGGCGGTTCGGCCGATCTGGCCCGGGCTCCCCCGGGCTTGATTCTTCTCTCGGTGCTTTCCCTGGCTGTGTACTGGCCCAATCCACTTACTTGGTTTGATGTTGAGGCTCTGTTTTGTGGTTTTGGGCTTTTGGACTATATCCTTTAGTCCGGGGAAAATCCGTCGATTGCAAAGCCCATGTTTCGTGCATGTTTTCCCCTCGTTTTCATATGAATTGCACCTGCATTCATAATTTCACCAAGACTAGTGGAATTTGTTAGAAATAATCCCTATGTCTATTCTTGGTGATGGTGTTTGATTCAAAAAGATGCAACATGTTGACGGTAAAATTGGACCATAAGGACCGTCAACAAGACCCCCACACTTAGCTCTTTGCTCGTCCTCGAGTAAAGGTGGGAGCGTAAGTTGAGAGATCTCTCCCCTTAGAGACCCGCACACATGTTATTACAAGCCACACCGTTTTACTTGTGAACATGACGGTGGCTAACATGCATTCTTGGATGATTGATAAGTGGAACAGCTCATGACTCAAGTCACTATACTGTTGCTCACTAAGCACCTTGGGTTTTTGAAAGTTTTGAAAATAAACAACATGACTCCCGCTCCTCTTCGATTCTCTTGAATCGCTCAAAAAGTGTTTTCCTCACCAAGGCATTGTGTTGCCTCTCTTTTCCTACTTCTTAGGCTTGTATGTGGAGCTCGGTAGGGAATGAGAGAGGCATACTTGTATCACAAATATTGCTAAGCCAAAAGAAAGGATCCATGGAGAAGCCAAGTCATGTAACCTTGATCAAGAAGTGCGTGTGTGTATGGATATGAAAAAGTGACAACTCCTATTGCAATTGACCTCTCTTTATTTTGCATTTTCGAGACATGGCTATCTTTTTATTTTCTTTCTTTTCTTTTCTTGCTCTATGCTTGAGCATCTCTTTTCTTCTCTCTTTTTCATTGCTCATCTTTGTGAGCTTTCTTTTCATTGCTCATCCGTGTGAGCTTTTACATAGCCATGTCTCGTTTATGCGTGATTGAGAGAGAGAGAGAGGTAAAAAGAGGTGCAAACGAGGAGTGTCTTTATTTTGGTGGGGTGCTAGCTCCTAGTGTAGGAGTTTAGCCCTCGGTGGAGTGTACGTGATCTTGATCAAGAGAGCATGACAAGTTTCTCTCTAGGGTCACTCAATTTTGGTAAAGCTCATTGCAATCACAAGCAGCATATGTATGTAAGTTTTGCAAGGTATGATCATCATATGGCATTGGTAGGAATTTTTGTATCAAGAGAGGAGCATGAAGCCATGGTATTTTTGTTTTGTGAAATAAAATTCCCAAGGACTCGGTAAGCTAAGCATAAGATCATTTCGTCGAGCCATATCACACTTGCCAATGATCTAGAAAAACATGGGTCCTATGGATTTGATTATTTGTTCACGGGCAAGTGGTGATGAAGCGAGTAATAAAAAGTGTGCAAGATCATCATGAGAGCATTAGGGAGAGACTTGGGAAAAGGTATTCAAAAGAAATCTTCCCAAGTTTTAGTTGGTCAAGTTTTGGTAATTGTTTTTCGCGTCTCGGAATGAACTTGACAAATAAAGTAGGCGAAAAGGAAGTGTGGGAAACAAACTCAAGTGCCACGAGGAGGCAGGGGCTGAGTGGGACCCACCAGGGTTCGGCCGAACCACCCTCGTGGGTTCGGCCGAACCGGCCCGGGCCCCACCGGTGCTCTGTTTCGCAGGTTGTGTTTGTGTTGTTTTCCTCGTGATGTTTCTGCGCGCTACGCGTGTGTTTGTCTTTGCTTTCCGCGATGTCCCCCCCACACTTGCCTTTTTGCCTGTTTTCTTCAAAATAGACAAAGATATTTCGAAACAAAACTTGCTCTACCGGTAGGGGAAGACCGGGGAGCACTAATATGATTAAAAATTTAAAAGAGCAGGCGCATTACAATCTTGAGGAATTGAAAAAATGATAAAAATGTGCCTGCGGGAAATGATGAACGCGGGAAATGCTTGCTAAAATTATTTCAGTGGAAAGAGCTACTACGGGATATAGATAAGAAAGAGCTATCATGAGAGAAAATTTAAATTAATCAAGTGCATGACATCAAATTCTTTATCTTTATCGGGCTCGAAATAAATTTTAAGGCGCTGACCATTTACCTTAAATATTTTACCTTCGTCGTCTTGAAGTGTGATTGCTCCATGTGACGAGGTGTCAATAACCGTGTATGGTCCGTCCCATTTACTTCTTAATTTTCCATGCCCGAAGAGTTTCACCCGTGAATTGAATAGCAAGACCTTATCTCCAACCTTAAATACCTTTATCTTTATCTTTTTGTCGTGCCACCTTTTTGTCCTTTCTTTGTATATAGCTGAGTTGTGGTAAGCTTTGTCTCTCCATTCTTCTAACTCAGCTATCTCCATTTTTCTTTTGCGTCCGGCACCATTAAAGTCCATGTTCCATTTCCGGATGGCCCAATACGCTCGGTGTTCCATCTCGACGGGTAAATGACATGTTTTCCCGTACACGAGCTGGTATGGGGACATGCCTATGGGTGTCTTGTATGCTGTACGGTATGCCCATAGTGCATCGGGTAGCTTGTCCTTCCATCCCTTCCCCATTTCTGTTACGGTCTTTTGCAGGATCCGCTTGATTTGCTTGTTTGAGGTCTCGGCCTGCCCACCGGTTTGAGGGTGGTATGGAGTAGCGATATTATGCCTTGATCCAAGTTCTCTTAGGAAGCTTCGGAAGGTCTTATCAATGAAGTGAGACCCTCCGTCGCTTATCACTAGCTTCGGTGTTCCAAACCTTGGGAAGATAATTTCGTGGAACATCCGGCGAGCATGCTTGGCATTTGCGGCCCTGCAAGGCATTGCTTCCACCCACTTAGACACGTAGTCTACCGCCACCAAGATGTATTCGCAGTCATGTGACTTGGTGAACGGTCCCATGAAGTCAATGCCCCATACGTCGAAGAGCTCGACTTGTAAATTGTAGTTGAGGGGCATTGCATCTCTTGCCGTGATGCCTCCAACTTTTTGACATTCTCGGGCATCGCCCGACAAATTCCTTTGTGTCTTCGTACATGGCTGGCCAAAAGAAGCCACTTTGCCATATCTTGGCCTCGTGTACGAAACACGCCGTAGTGTCCCCCGTATGGCGATGCATGGCACTTCTCAATGATTCGTGTGCTCTCGGGTATGGGCACACATCGCCTTAGCAATCCATCGGCGCAGACACGGTAAAGGAAGGGCTCTTCCCATAAGTGACGGCGACTCTCATAGATGAGTCGTTTCTTGCTCTTTCCAGGTGGTACGTACCCCGTTGCCATGAAGTTCACAATGTCGGCGTACCATGGATGTGAGTCCCTCACTAGGAGCAGCATGTCATCGCGTAGGAAATCATTGATGGGTAATTCCTGCAGGTTAGTGAATTGTATACGCGACAAATGATCTGCCACGGAATTTTCTACTCCTTTCTTATCACGGATTTCTACATCAAATTCTTGGAGTAGAAGAACCCATCGTATCAAACGAGGTTTAGCATCCTTCTTATTGAGCAAAAACTTTAAAGCAGCATGATCGGTGTAAACAATGACTTTTGCTCCAGTCAAGTAGGATCTAAACTTATCAAAAGCAAAAACAACAGCAAGGAGCTCTTTTTCAGTGGTAGTGTAATTTAACCGAGCTCCAGTCAAGGTTTTGCTTGCATAGGAGATTGCATGATGCTTTTTATCTCTAGTTTGGCCAAGAACAGCCCCCACAGCAAAATCACTAGCATCACACATTATCTCAAAAGGCAGCGTCCAATCAGGGGGTTGGATAATTGGCGCTGAGATGAGTGCATTCTTAAGGGTAGTGAAAGCAGTCATGCATTCATCAGTAAACTCAAAGGGTGCATCCTTCGCAAGCAGATTTGTAAGGGGTCTAGCAATTTGAGAGAAATCTTTGATAAACCGACGATAGAACCCCGCATGTCCCGGAAAGCTGCGAATGCCCCTAACATTCACAGGAGGTGGAAGCTTTTCTATAACTTCTAATTTAGCTTTGTCCACCTCTATCCCCCTTTCAGAAATCAAATGCCCCAGAACTATGCCTTCTCTAACCATGAAATGGCATTTCTCCCAATTGAGCACTAAATCATTTTCTTGACAACGTTGCAAGACTTTGTCTAAATTTTCTAAACAATGATCGAAGGTTTTTCCATAAACAGAGAAATCATCCATGAATACTTCCATAATCTCTTCGATCATGTCGGAAAAGATAGACATCATGCAACGTTGAAAAGAAGCAGGTGCATTGCAAAGCCCAAAAGACATTCGTCGATAGGCGTAAGTTCCATAGGGGCATGTGAAAGTGGTTTTACTTTTGATCGTCGGGATGGATGGGGATTTGATGATATCCTGAATACCCATCAAGGAAACAAAAGAAAGAATTATTTGCCAGCCGTTCCAACATCTCATCGATGAAGGGCAGTGGAAAATGATCCTTCTTTGTAGCCTTGTTAAGTTTTCGGTAATCTATGCACATCCTCCATCCCGTGACGGTGCGTTGAGGGATCAACTCATTTTTGTCATTATGGACGACCGTCATTCCTCCTTTCTTGGGTACAACCTGCACTGGACTCACCCACTCGCTGTGTGGAACAGGATAGATAATGCCAGCATGTAAAAGTTTTAAGACCTCCTTTTTAACGACCTCCCGCATCGCATTGTTCAACCTCCTTTGAGGTTCCCTAGATGGTGTACTATCGGGGTCTATGGGAATGCGATGGGTGCAAAGAGCAGGGCTGATTCCCTTGAGGTCTCCAAGCGAGTACCCAAAAACGGAGTGATGTTTTTCTAGCACGGCTAAGAGTTTTGCAGTTTCCTCTTCCGAAAGCTTGTCACTTATGATGACAGGGGTTTCGGGATTTCCGTGAAGAAAAACGTAGCGCAAGCCTGGTGGAAGAGTTTTGAGCTCTACGGGAGGTGGCGTAGGTGTAAAAGTTTCGGACAGCTCAAAAGTTTCCGCCGAATCATCCTCTTCTAAAATGAAATCAAGAGCATCTTCATCCAAGGATGATTCGGGGTTTTCATGAGGAAAAATTGCCATAACCTCCTTCATGCATTCTTCTTCCACAAGCGGCTCCTCGGCAAAAGAGTTTTGTGCATGAATGATAGGAAGAGAAAAGTTTTCTTGCCGAGGGTGAAGTCTAAGGTTCCTGAAGGTGATATCCCTAAGAAAAGCTTTTCTATGGGATGACCGACCAAAACATCGAAATCCAGGATTCCGAAGACGTGAAAGTCCAAGGAAACCTCTCGCTTCATTACGCTTAATGCAAACATCTCTAATGATCCCCAAACTCTCAAAAAATTGCCCCGGTGGGGCTTTAAGGAGTTTGTCGAAGGTGCCCATGTCTCGTTTCCAAATAAAGTTGAAGCAAAAGATTCGGACATGATGTTGGCACCTACTAGAGGATTATAGAGAACGTCTACCATTACTCCCCGAATTGAGCCACGAATGGTTGATCTAGGATGATCAAGTCGAAGAACTTTCGAAGAAAGTTCGTTTTCCATCAACCATTCATCGCTCATAATTGCTGTCAACTTCCGAACAGTTTTTAAGAGAAGAGATTTTTCAATAGGTTCGGGGGTTGGTGCAGGGAGTGCTGGTTTCTTTTGATAGGAGTAGTTCAAGGTGTTTCCAAAATCTTCAAAAATTTCTTCCTTGAACTCAAATGGGAAATCAAGAGGTTCATCTTCCTCTATCATTGTTCTTGTGTTAGATGAGGACTCGAGTGCTAGGTGCTCCATCATGGGCACCAAGTGTTGTATCTCTTGCACAACGAGTTCCTCATCTTCCGACTCCGGCTCTACGAGTAAGTCAGCGGAAAAAGGTGTGTTTTCCACAATTCGATCCAAAAGTTCGTGTGCTTCCGCTATGGTCTTATGAGAAAAAGATCCACCCGCGGCCGTGTCAAGATAAAGTGCGGTATCGTTGCTCAATCCGAATAAAAGTGTTGTAATAAAACGGGTTCGGGGAGCAATAATTCTGGTCCGGAGTCCGTTAGAGAACAGAACCGAATCCATGACGCACTTAAGGTTTCCTTTTCTTCTTGTCGAAAGCCTATTATTTCCGCTCGTAGAGAAGTGATACGAGATACGGGGAAGAATGCTAGACAAAATTTGTCTCGCAATTCTTTCCAATCACCGTTCACTCTCTTAGCGGTGTAAGTGTACCATTGCTTCGCCTTCTCATTGAGAGAGAAGGGAAACAACTTCCACTTCAATGTTTCTTGTGTCATGCCATGGATCAATCGGCATGAACACAAATGTTCAAACTCTCGCAAGTGTTCATAAGGATTTTCATGTTTAAAACCCGAAAAGGATAAACCTCTAATCATCGAAATGTAATCGGGGGAGAACTCATAGCCAGGTGAAGAAATAGGTTGTGATGATGATGGTGGCTCTAAGAGTTCACCCCGTGGAGTGGAGAAAGATTGGATGGTTGGGTGTGACTCCATGATATGTTTTTGTGAAATTTTGAATGTAAGGAGAAAAATAAAAACAGAACGGTAAGTAAGATAGATTACGAGGGCAAACCTGATTTGTTACAAAGATAACAACCGTTCCTCGGCAACGGCGCCGGAAATGCTTGTTGGTATTTCTTACGTCACGAATAAATCCGCAAGCGCACGGAATACCGTTGTAGCACTTCACCCGGGAGTATTCCAAGGTATCGTATTTATATCCGCAGGGAACGAGTATTTCTGCAACAAGGTTAGTTTACCCAAGGACAACCAAGACAACGTAGCAAAATAGGGTCGAGAGGGTGACTCTTATCTATTTATCCTTTAAAGGTAGACGAACGCAAGCTAGACTTGTTTACTTCGGGCACCGTCTTAGGCTTGGTCTGCCAAGCCACTCCGGTCTACGAAAGCTCTACTATGTACCCGAACGTGGAGGGTTCCTTTGGATGACAGAGGCTGTCACTTCCTCGCCACCTACCTCTACAAACCGTGGGGCACACAGACAAACAAAGGCGATCTCCAGCCCTAGACACCACGTCTATGCTATTGACCACTACTCTAGCCTCGGCCTAGAACCGAGTTCGAAAGCTAGAGTACTTCTTGCGAAGCGATGATCCCGTAAACAAGTATAACAAGAATTACGTCTAACACAAAGATATGTCACGATAGATAAGTAGATCACCACGTATAAATCACCAAAAAGAGTGTTTACACGCCAAGGTAAAAGAAAAGGAAATACTACTCCACTTTGCAAAAGGGAGGAACACTCCTTCCTCTTCCTTGCCCTCTCTCCTATTCTACTAAGATACAAGAGGCCCTTGGCCTAAGGATGGGAGTTTTGTCTTGTATCTTGATGTTGGTGGTGTGTTGAGAGAGGGGGTGTACCCCTTTATTTATAGCCTTGGAAGGTCGGCAACTTGGAGGCGGTTCCCGACGTCGGTGGCATTAATTGCAGGTGGAACCGACCTCCAGTACGTCGGTGACAAACCGCCGGAGAAAGATGGGCCGGGGGGCCCACTGTCGCTCCGGCCGAACCCACTAGGGCGGTTCGGCCGATCCGGCCTGGGCTCCCCGGGCTTGATTCTTCTCTCGGTGCTTTCCCCTGGCTGTGTACTCGGCCCAATCCACTTACTTGGTTTGATGTTGAGGCTCTGTTTTGTGGTTTTGGGCTTTTGGACTATATCCTTTAGTCCGGGGAAAATCCGTCGATTGCAAAGCCCATGTTTCGTGCATGTTTTCCCCTGTTTTCATATGAATTGCACCTGCATTCATAATTTCACCAAGACTAGTGGAATTTGTTAGAAATAATCCCTATGTCTATTCTTGGTGATGGTGTTTGATTCAAAAAGATGCAACATGTTGACGGTAAAATTGGACCATAAGGACCGTCAACATATACCAATGTTTAGTGTCGAGTTATAAACTCGGCACTAGAACTACCCGGTCCCTCACGAGCGTGGAATTCGATGGTGCAACACACGAAACACACAGGAACACCAGATTTTAGAAAGGTTCATGCCCCTCGAATCGAGAGTAATACCCTACGCCCTGTATGCTATGTATTGCCTTTAGCAGATTACTAATTGCCGCTACTGAGAGAGTTTTCGGGGGTCCCTACTCTACCTTATATATCCGAGGGAGCTATGGTTACATGCGAGTCCTAGTCGATTACATGGATTACATATTCGGAAGCTCTATCTCTAAGCTTTCCTTATTGATTCGGAGTCCTAACAGACTACAAATTGCTCCTTTACTTGTTAATCAAGTCATCATACGTTGGTCTTTACGCCCGCCTTATTTCCATACCGGTATATGGAATCTTCTGTTATTCCATACCGGTCGGGCACCACTCGTGGGCCCTCTCCGCCGATCTTATCTTCATTGATTTGCCACCATATCTCTAATCATCCATTCCTTTAACACCTGTATACCCATAAGGTAAGTATACGACAATGAGCTCCAGAGTAATTTTTTATTTGACCTTGAATAAGACCGACTAGTCTTACGCATGTTGGTCCGATTCCATGGTAAAATTAAAAGAACTCCAATTTTCTATAATACTTCTTTTCTGTTCAAGATGACTTAAAAAAAGCCAAAGAATTTAGTATTTTTCCGTCCATACCACCTAATTAGGATGCAAAATTTCTGTATACTTCCTGCGATTTTCACAAACCGCTCTTAAAAATGAGGTGCACCAGTTAGGTGCACCTAATTGGGTATAGCCCCGACTCTTGTATCATTTGAACTCCTTTCAAATAATGCAAGAGTCCACCGGATGATTCTTCATTATTTCCTTCAGTATTCAATCTCTTCGGACCGCTTCTTTCAATTTCTATTATTTCCTCGCTTCCCGCGATCTCTACGAACCGCTCTTGAGCAAGGTGCACCTAATTAGGTATAGCCCCCGACTCTTGTATCATTTGAATATCACAAATAATGCAAGAGTCTTTCATGAGAGACTATGATTTATTATTTTCCATCAAATCACATTCCTCTCGAGCATTCTCTGCCAAGAACATATTTTCGGACCGGTCATAACTTCGTATCTCCTGGAGATTCACACCAAATTAACATAATAGGACGCCTAAATCAGTCTGAATTCATAATCCGCTTAGTTACATTTAACTAAGAACCAAAATCCTGGTTGATCGGACCAGTTTTTTCCCTTTTTCTCACATCGACTCGAGTCTCCAAGGCATATAATCAGCCGGATGATTAACACCTAGAGCCTAAGGCATCCATTCTCAAAATTAAGTTAGGCAAGACCTAATTGTCTTCGATCTAACTCTTCCATACCTCCAAATGACTAAATTTGGGACTAACATTATTCTAGCATCTGAAAATTGCATATTCCGGACCGCTTCTTATTCGCAAAAAGAAGCCCCCGTCATTATACTAATCACGTTGACTTATTCCTTACAACCGTTAGGTCATAATTGCATAACCAAGTCTTTAATGAGTATAAATCATTAATGCCAAGTTTATTGGGCTATAAAAAACGGCACAATAACTTTCTAGCCCCGAGCCCAGCTCGGGTACCTATAAAAGATACGATGGGTCGACCTAGGTCAAACCCATTCCGGAAACTCCATACGCTCCCACAACGTCTCCTTGTTCTTCGGACATCGTGATCGTAATCCTCGCGCTCTTCCCTTCCAAAATAAACCAATTTCCAATTGTCCTTTTTCGATCTCCGGAATGGGCAAGAAGAAATCTTCCGCCGCTCCCTCCTCCTCATCCGACATTTCCCGTGATCGGCTTCCGTTTTGGCGCTCAAGAATTGGGCGATAGCAAGATCACTCGAATCAACTCTTAATGAGATGGTTCGTGATGGGATTTTCCGCCTCAACCCATCCTCAACTGGATCGCCCCCACTCCCGGTCAAGTCCCATGGGGAATAGACAACTCGCAACAGTCTGGTACTAAAATCCTTCTTCCTTCGTGGTCTCGACCTTCCTTGCTGCTCCTTTTTTAGAGGCTTGATCTTTTATTACGGATGGAAGTTAGTAAACCTCAACCCCAATTCCATTCTCCAAATAGCCCTCTTTATTCATCTTTGCAAAGCTTTCCTGGGGATTCGCCCTCATTTCAAACTCTTCCGGTACAATTTCCAAATCCGCCCACTTCTATCTTCCACCAACCGTTATGCGAGTGGGAGGAGTTATGCAGTGGGAGGAGTGGGGATACAATGTTGGAGTGCCGAAGAGTACTTTTCTCTATCTCTTAACAAGAGCTTAGACAACTGGAAGAACGAGTGGATCGTCCGTGATAATCCCCAACCCGCTCTTCCCCCTTTTAGAGCCGGTATTGCTAAGGAACTTCCCTCCTGGAACTCAAAAGACATCGGGAAGTCCTCAAACAGGATGAAGAAGTAATCGCCCTGCTGGCCATGATCAAGTATCTAAAGGAAGTCAAGGGCGTCACCGCCGAGCCCTTGGTGCTTCATCGTCCGAGGGGATGGCAATGGGTACTCGATACCCGAAGTCCGATGGGTAAAAACACTATTAGGGTATAGGTATGAGACATATATTATATCCATGGGTACATAAATGGGTAAAATCTTGTATCCGATGGGTACGTGGGTATGGGTATGGGAACCATAAACCCAAACCCGTATACCCATGAACCCAAAATTTATGTGTGATTTATGGTTGATAACGTGAATTCATCATTTTTGTTGTAACTCTAATGCTCTATTAACACTATAAAATGGATTAGATAAAATATGACCTCATGTTATGTATGTGCTAGACAAAATTTCTTATTAAATTGATAAAATTTATTGATCTATTAAGAATTTGTATGAAATATTGCGGGTATGAAAACCCGTGGGTACCCGATTACCCGACGGGTATGGGTATGGGATAAAACTTTAACCATCACGGGTATGGGTATGGGTATAGTTTACTTCCGACGGGTATGGGTATGGGACACTAAAACCCGATGGGTTTGTACCCGTTGCCATCCCGATAGGAGGGTCCATCCCCACGCCGCAAGTCCCGCCGGCAGCAAAAAGGAGCGTGGAAGGTTCAAGCGGGGATACTTAGGGTCCCCCTGCGAAGAAGAGCAAGACTTCCTTCGGCTTCAAGAAAGCAACCTCGTAAGTTTCCGTAACCCATTCTCGTTTTGATTTTCGCATGATCTAGAATCACTACTGCATTATCTCGGTCTATCAACCCTTTGCTTTTTCCGTAGGATCCCTCCTAATCTTTAAGCCAGCATTGCAAGCTTATTGAGAAATAAGCCCAATATTCCGTCTGCTAACCCCGCAACGGTTAGCGGCGCAACATCGACCCCGTTCCTACGGCGTTAAGTACCGCAGATACCTCCGAAGCCGGGAGTGCAGCAATCGCAAAGGAACTCCCTGCTGCCTCCACCGAAGAACAATTCACCAAGGCTGCCGAAGAGCGGGTTGTCACCGAAGGCGATGTCGGTGACACGGTTACAAGTGACTTCCCGCCTCGGGCCACCTTATTCGGAACCGCTCCGGAGCTCCCATTAGGGCCGGTGCCGGATCGAAGAAATACCTCACCAAGCAAGAACTACTCGCAAGGCTCCGGATGCACCAAGGCTCGCCAAGATGGGGGTTGGTGACGTGGAGATCGATAACTCGAGCGAGGCCAAGAAATTCATAGCAATCGCCGGTGGGACTCCCTTCAAGAAGATGAGGCCTTGAAGAACTTTTATGAGTCCGGCCAAGTATATCTTTACTCCTTACCCAGTCTTTTCCTTGCTTTTTATTCATCACATTTCGATTTTCCCTTAAATTCATATTCTTTCTAGGTTCTTCTAAAGAATTCGGAAGCTAAGAGTGCCATCATTACTAGACTTTAAGAAGAGCTTCACCGAGACTCAAGAGCAAGCGATTGAGCTTGGATCTCGGATCGCTAATGCGAAGTCCAAGGAAGAGGATTCTGCGACGCGAGGGAATCAAATCTCATGAACACTCATCGCAGGATGGAAGACCGCCGGTAGGAGATCATCGGACTCCAAAAAGAGATCCGGAGTAAGCCTAAATTTTAACCTTAATTTCCTTGCTTGTTCTTGTGATCCTTCTAACCGGTCCATGTCTGTTTTAGCCCTTGAAGATCTTGTCGCTGCCCATAAAAAGGTTGAAGAAATTCTTTCCGAAAAGGCGGCCGCACAAGAACTAGCTCTTCAAGAGGGCTCTCGGATCGAAGAAAAACAAGCTGCTCGTATTGGAGAATTGGAGGGCGAGCTCACCGCTAAGGATAACATTCCGCGCGAGACCCTCCAGTCTAATAAGATGCTTGAAAATGACAATGCTCACCTGAAGGCCGAGCTTGCGAAGCTCTCTAGAAGCTGCCAAGTCCGCGCGGGTAGAAAAGGAAAATGCCCTAAGGACTCGTGCACGAGTGTGCCCGGCTTTCGCTCAAGGCAATAGAAGGCGAAATTTAATGCCCTGCGAAGAGCGAAGCCAAGCTGAAAGCATCTAATGTTAACATCAAAGGCAGATTCGAGCATTGGACATCGGGCATAAGCGTAAGTCTCTTCCTCCCGGTTTGTTTAGAAAACACTCTTTAATATCGATCTTCACTTCTGATTTTTCTTTTATTTCTTCTTCTTCGAGCTTGCGGCGGACAGTATGAGGACGCTTGAGTATCTAAATGGGGGTCAGCCCATCAATCAAGAGGATATGGACCTAGAAAGTGCAATTTGGGACGTTCCTCGAAGAATTAAGGAGCACTCCAAGATGGTTGCCTGTTTGCGAGGAGGGCATATCACCGCCATAATCTAGTCTTGGACTCCGGTCAAAAACTGTGATTTCAACTTCATCGGAGCGGGTGCCCATCCGGAGACAAGCGAAGACCGGTTCGGTGAGTTAAGGAATTCACTTATTGGCACCATAACTGAACTTGTTGAAGACGTTACCCTAGACTTGTGACGTCCCATGTCACATAATAGCATGTAAGCAATGCCAATACCTTAATTGTAGGAATTAAGCACTAATTAATTGAGTAGGCACATGAAATAATGAACACGGGTGTTTGAAAAAAATTAAAATTTAAATGTAGTTTAAAACCAACTAATTAAAACTCAATGATACTCAACAAAAGTATGCAAATATTTTTGCAGATCCTTCTAGAGGAGATCAAAACATGATTGTAGGACATTTTTGTGTAATTTTTCTCATGGCACAGACCCCTAGAACAATTACCTAAAGGCAGAAAAATGTACTTAATCTCTGAATTTTTAATAATTTTTCAAGGAAAAATCTGAAGTTTGGCTAATAAGAAAAGTTGCTCATCATAATGTGAGGATCATGTACCAAGGTTCTGTAGTGAAAAGTTGAGTTTAATGCAAGTTAAGAACGCTTCACGTTAAGCCCCAAAACGGCCTTAAATAAAATAGTTTTGTAAATAAATCTTCACAAAATTTGAGCACACCATTTCATTTGGCATGTTTCATCATATCACACATGGTTCTGATGTATTTGGGCATGTCATGTTATTTTTGGACATTCATGCTTAAGTGCACTACATTTGCCTTGTCGTTGGATAAAAAGAAAATCTTGTATAACTTCATTCTATATTTGCTTCTGGTGCTCAATCATAAAATGGTTAAAATTATCATGAGGATCTGTTCTGTAGTACTTTTATGCTTAATAAGCATTTATGAAAGGATGGAGTGAAGTGTGCATGCTAAGATTTCCCATTTAATAATTTTGCCTAGCTCGTCTCATGAGGGTTATTATTTTATGGGTATATTTTCCATATTTTCATACCATGGCAGCACATATGTTTAAATGATTATTTCATTTTATCCATGTACATCATTCATTTTGCCATACTCTCTTGATTGCTACATATACATGCATATTTATGTTACATACTGTATGTTTCGGTAATTAGAAGGTTATCCCGATGACATTCTCTAGGTAAATCATCATCATAAGAAATCACCTCATCTCCCCATGAGCATGTTTATTTTATGCAAACATTGCATTAGTTTTCGTTGCTGAGAAAGTTCCAAGAACTGATGGTCTTTGCATTCGCTCATACTTACGCATCGCATTGCATTCATATAGGAACCCCTACCGAAGGCGAGAATCAAGAAGGGCAGCAGATTGAACTGAGTTCCTTTGAGTGTGCTAACCACGACCCGAAACCCGAACCAAGGCAAGCCCCGGAACATAATCCTACTTGCTTAAATTTTCCGTCTTTAATTCACTTAAGTCTATGTTATGTACCGTGCATTTACGTTCAGGAGTTGATCGTAATCTAGCTGCATTAAATCCCTATTCCCATGGTTTTGGTTAGGTATAATCCTGTTTGTTAGATGCTATGCTTAATAAAGTCTTCGGTAGCAACACCGAGTGGTTTGGAGACCACCCGGTCTAGAGATTCAATTATTGTTACCCTCACATGATTAAATTGGAGACCGTACGGGAAAGTGCATGTGTAGGAATGCGGTGACAAGGTAGGCCCTTGTGCGCCATAGCCCCACGCGTGTCGGTTGAGGACCGTTCGTTGTGACTCCGTGAGCAAGTATTGAGTTGTGTACCAAATGCATACCTTCATATGGGAGTTGGTAAAGTGATGTAACTTGAGAGTCATAGTGTTGGACGAGTATCTCCACCCTTTGTGCAAAGTGTTGGTCACGGTGGATGCACGGGTTTGTGAGTAGACGGAGGGTGTGTTATTAACCTTGGACCCGACGCTACTGTGGTTGCTTGTGGAATGCACACTCGGAGGGAGGACCCGACTCATATCTATGGTGATCCTGTGAAAGGTGGCCATACGTGTTATTAAATGATGCGTATATCGTGAAATTGGGTTTCCCCTGCAGGGTGTAAATCGAGATATATCGCCATCCCTCGCAGTGATGAGTACCACTTGTCTCGAGCAGATTACATCGTAGTAACAAAGAGAATATGATGAATAAGCTTGCTGATTTTGAGGAATTACTTCGTGTATTGCAACCATGTTTTGTTAGAATTGCTCACGAAATTTGTATTCATGTTTCTACCCTTTTAAATTTGCTAAACCATGAAATTTTCAGAAAACATAGATGCTGTTTTTGGCTATTTTCAGCATGCCCGGTCAAGCCGCCTGCATATTAGAGTCGGTTCTTAGAACCATTTTTGACGGGTAAGCCTTGCAGAGTATATTAGATACTCGGGGTTTGCGTTTAAATTAATTTCAGGAGTCCCGCAGCCTGATTACTGTGACTGCTGCGGGAAGTTTGTGTGGCAAGGTGAGGAGCCCCGAGGAGTGGACCGTGGAGTGGGTTCCATCTTCACCGAACCAAGAGTGAGGCCATATCGTATGGGCTGATGTGGTCTTCTAAATAAGTTGTATATATTTATCGTCGAGAAATTTCGCTTCCGGACATTGTATATTTAGTAATGTGAATCTGAATTTGAACTTCAATTGGTCTTGTAATCTGAATTCAGAGTTATGGTTTGTAATAATTTGAATATCATCTGTAGAATTTGCTACCTACGCACTTAATTATGTTATGAAAATTGCGAATGTATCGTTGATCTATGTGCAATGTACGTTCGCTTCGTCGAATGTCTCTCGATATGATCATGTGTGACAATCCCTCTTGCTTTGCAAGGTACGGGTGCTTCGGCGACTATCCCTCTTGCTTTGCAAGGTACGGGTGTCATAGCTGGTATCGTAGCTGAATCGGGATGTGCCGTACGTTAATGATCATTCTTAAAAACTGCAAACGCGTTTTTCGGTGAGGAACGACTTAGTAAGCCCAATTAAGGACATATACTAATGTAGAAGTGGCAAAACTAACCCTGGTTATGATTGTTTAATTTCTTGCATCTACGGCCTGGCCAAGGTATGTTCGCAATTTAAATTAGCGCTCCATGCCCGCGGAAGTAATAATACGAGACAATGTTGGCTCGTGGCAATCCACGAGGCGATCCTTTCAATGGATCGTTACTATATGAATATAGTAGAACTGTGAATTGTTTTCGTAGTTTCTTTTGAATTTGATGTACTTGTTGCTACAATGTATCTTCCGAAGGTACGCTAACCATGAATCTTAGATCGTGTAGAACCGTGATGAGCACGTGTGTGTGTTGCCACTAAATTTGCGAGTTGGTCGGCTATATACCGATCACTTCTTTTAATTTTTGGAAAGGACGTAGGCACCGTCACATTGATGTCATCATTCACGCCATTCATAACATATGCATATCACACATGTGCATGAATTCAAATTTATCAAACGTAAATAACACATCAAGTCACCGTTTTGAAAACGCCAGAAAACGTGAATCGGGCAGAGAAATACTACCGGATTGCCGGTAAATTTCCACCCGATAATCAGTTTCGCAAAAACGACCATAACCTTTATGTTACTAATCCAAATGGAATGATTGACCCCAATTTGGAAAGCTTGTGATATGTGCTAGAACCCTGTATTCACATCAAGGAATGAAAAAATTGGTTAAGTCAGCCAAATTTAGCCTACCCGAAAGCCCTAAGAATTTTTGCCCGAGTTGCCGGGTTGTGCAGATTTCATGTGTTTCGCCAAAATCGCCATAACTTTTATGTTACTTATCCAAATTAAGCGATCTACCCCATTCTAGTAAGATCATGTTATGCCCCCACAACTTTCCTAGTATCAAGTAGGTCAGGAATAATTTATAATATGGTCACAATAGCAAAAAATAGAGAGCAAGTCGAGTTGCCATAGGTTGCCGAGTTGCCAGAATTTCCGACGAACTCGATAGAGCCGGAAATCCCCGTAACTTTTGATCCACTTAAGCTTTTTACGTGTTTTAAGATGAGTTGGAAAGCTTGTACAGTTTTCAAGCCTTTTGTCAAGGTTTTGGTAATTCTTACAGTTCATACGTGAGGCAAAACAACAAGACCTTGTAAGCTGTTTTTGGAATTGCTCGGTAGTTGGCGAGAATTGCCAATGTCATTGCCGAGTCTAATTGTCTTCTTTTAATGCACATTTCATCTTCCATATATTACGCGAGGTCATTTGACATAATGCTAGGTGGCCATGCTATTTGACTTATTTCAAAAATCCACCACCTCCAGCAAATGATGATGATGACGCCGCTTATCGACGCTTCCGATGTCAACAACCCGGTCGTGCGATGCTTAGGCGTTGTTGTTGGCTACGTGTAGCGTATGCGAATAAATGTAGTAGACTAGACTAAACCAGTGGCTTGTAATTGTGACACCCCGTGTCACAATTTCACAATGATACTGTGTTAACAGGAGATTTGCATGTGCAAAGCAAAAATCATCCGGCTAGTCACATGAAATAATAGGTTAAATTCCTATTAGGGTTTTATTGTTCCCAAAACCCTAGCTCTTGAGATCTCGAACTTTCTCCAAAATGGTAACCCCAAATTTTTGCACAATCTGGTAGAACACATCAAGACTTGAATTTAGGACATTTTTCCTGAATTTTTGGGTCAGTACAAATCCCTAGAAAAATCCAACTCTAAACAGAAACAGCACCTGTTCAACAATTTTTATAAATTTTTACATGTCGAATTTGAACTTTGGCCTATAAGGAAAGTTGTTCCACATAATCCAGTGGAACCACAGAAATTTTGGTTTGCAAAAATGTCAAAAGGATCAAATTTTATGAGCCATTTACAGAGGAGAACATCGGTGGCAGAGTTGTAAATAGAGAGAACCTTCGTACAACGAGGGCAAGCACAGGAGCTCGGGGCCACCGCCAGGGAGTGCTCCGGCGTTCGTGCCCATCCCGGCCGGTCGAGGCGCCGCCCGCCTGCACGGCGCCGCCCCACGCGTCCGCGATCGCCATGGTCGCGTCGATTTCACGCGAAGAGCTCGGCCGTCCACGGTCACCTTAAGAGAGGAGCTCCTCGGGTCGCCGCCGTCCGCACCCTAGCCGCCGCCCCACTCGTCCGGACCGACTCCGCCTACTCCTAGCGCGTCAGGACCTTCGCCCTAACCCTAGCAAGCTCTCCGGAGCACGAGCCCCCCAATCCCGCAGCGGTTCGGGAGTAATCCCCGATTTCCCCACCAACCCCGCCGGCCGCCATTGTTGGTCGCATTTCCTCTACGGTGAGTCAACTTTCGATTCCTCTCGCTGGTAGCATCCTTTGGTCCCAATCTCCATCCAGTAAGCTTGGCTCCCTGCTCCGTGCAGTGAATCGCCGGGAACGCCATCGAGTCGTCGCGCCGCACCGCAGCCCACCGCCACCTCCCCGACGACTCGCCACCACGGTGAGCCTCCTAGGCTTTGGGGCCTCGCGGCGCATGCGCGGGAACTCCTTGGTGCTTACCGGCCCGCGCGCCCCTTCTCTCTCGCCTCCACTCACCGCCGGCGGCTTCGCCACGCCGCCGCGCACGCGCGCACGCCGCGCACGCCACGAGCTGCCCTGGCCGCGCTCTAACACTTAGGAAATTTTCGAGCGCGCTGGCCGAACCCAAAAAAACCGTGAACGTTAAGGATTTTAAAAAAATCATATCTCGAGATTTACGCCACGGATTTGAACGATTCAAAGCGCATTGGAAAGCTTGTGACATGTACTTTAACATGGTGTACATGAACACCTATGGTTATATAGTAAAAATTAATTTTTGAGTGAGATGAAAATGCTATCGTGACCAAACTGCTTAACAAGATTGCATTTTAAAAATGATGTAACTTCTGGACCCCGGATCCAAACTTCATGAGCAAGGGCTCTTTGGAAAGTAGATAGCTTGTACTTTAACGTAGTAACATAATCCCAGTACTTCATGTGTAGAAAAATGAAGATTTAAGCACTCTAAGATGCTAAACCGTTATGCCTGCGTGACAACTTGCCGTTTTTGAAATTCAATAACTTTTTGAATACAGCTCCAAATGAAACAGCTATAGGCTCGTTGTAAACCTTGAGTTATGTACTTTACATCAACCAACATGAATCACCTAAGTTCTGTAATAAAATATTAAGGTTTGGACACCTTAAGATGGCCTCACAAGCAACCTGTTAACCTTGACTTAGTGAAATAAAATGGCTGAAAATGGGCTAAGCTCAAATTGCCCTTTTTACTTGCGGTTATGGTTAGATGATTTTTCACACTTACATGGCACAATTAAGCAGACCATAATCACGTTTATCTTTTTGGGCAAGAACGGTCAGATATGGTGTAGGTTAATCACAGCAAACCCACATGAAATGATGAGTACTAGTGGTGCACGATGTATAACGAAGTGATAAAACTTCATCCTCAGAAATAAGCATCAACCTCTTGCATACTAAGTAATAAGAAATTATACCCTATTTTCTTGATCTCAAAAACCAGCAGGTACATTTATACTAAATGATGGAAAGTTTACCTAATTAGAAGGTTGTCCCCATGAAACAAACCACACTTACCACCATCAGGACCATATCATCACCACTCAAGAACATGTTTAATTTATGCAAACGTTTCGTTACATTATATTATTGAGGAAGTTCCATGAACTATATAAATACGAAATTCATCCGTTGCTCATGCACTTCATATGCATTCATATAGGAACTTCGACCGGAACTGAAGATCAAGGAGGGCACCAACTTGAAGTAAACGAGTTCGAGTGTGCCGACTACGAGCCGAATCAAGGCAAGCCCCGGAGCATGACCTATGTTTTAAAGTCTCTTTATTTTCACATACGTCTATGGTGTACTGTGCATTTAAGTTTAGGAGTTGCTCGGAAACCTAGTTGCACTAGCTTTCTATATCCCGTGGTCTTGGTTAAGTATAAGCCTAATCGCTAGTGCTATGCTTAATAACTTCATCGGTAGCAACACCGAGTGATTTGGAGATCACCCGGTCTAGGGATTAAATTTGGTTACCCTCACATGATTAATTGGAGACCGTACGGGGAAGAGCATGTGTAGGATGCGGTGACAAGGTTGGCCCTTGTTTGCCATAGCCCCGTATGTGTCGGTTAAGGACCGTTCGTTGTGACTCCGCGAGCAAGTATTGAGTTGTGTACCAAATGCATACCTTCGTATGGGAGTTGGTAAACTGATGTAACTTGAGAGTCGTAGTGTTGGACGGTCGCTCCACCCTTTGTGCAAAGTGTTGGTCACGGTGGATGCACGGGTTTGTGAGTAGACGGAGGGTGTGTCATTACCCTTGGACCCGACGCTACCGTGGTTGCATGTGGAATACACACTCGGAGGGTGGACCCGGCTCATATCTATGATAATCTTGTGAAAGGTGGCCATACGTGTTCTTAAATGATGCGTATGTCGTGCATTTGGGTTTCCCCTGCAGGGTGTAAATCGATATATATCGCCGTTCCTCGCGGTGATGAGTACCACTTGTCTCGAGCAGATTGCATCGTAGTAACAAAGTGAATATGATGATTAATCTTGCTGATTTTGAAGAGCTACTTCATGTATTGCAACCTCGTTGTTAGAAATGCTCATTAAATTTACATTCATGTTCCAACCCTCTTAACTTGGCTAAAAATATGAGTTAGACAAATTCCTTAGATGCTGTTTTTGCAAGTTCCCGCAAGCCAGGTCAAGCCCCTTGCATGTTAGGGTCGGTTCTTAGAACCATTTTTGACGGGTAAGCCTTGCGGAGTATATTAGATACTCAGGGTTTGTGTTGAAACTATTTTCAGGATTCCCGCAGCCCGATTATTGTGATTGCTGCGGGAAGTATGTGTGTTGTTGGCATCTCTTAAGGTCACGCGGAAAGAAACACGTGACCGCGGGAGAGCCAAGGGTTTAAGTCACTTGCACTATTTAACCAAATAATCCACATCCAAGACAAGCACTAGATATGTATTATAAGGTGGGTCATGAATATCCGCAGTGTTGACGGATAACCCGTTGTAGCATTTCACCCGAGAGTATTCAAGGGTATCGTATTTATATTTTCCCAAAGAAAGACATGGTTGATAAGAGTACTTATGCTCATGGTGTTACAAAAGAGTGATGAAGTAATCACATTCCAATGCAGGGGTTAGGAGCAATAAATTGAGGATAGTGTGACACACACCAAGGCAATGCATTCTCTAATGAAAGGGATAGAGGCAATCCTAGATAAAGCTAAACTAGACTAGCAGACCACTACTCCTAATGATACAACATTCATATGAGTGCGCAGCCTTCTACCTAACATCCAAGATCATGCAAGCGCAAGCAAGCGTCTAATGCCTAGGCATCATCGGGAGATCCGTCTTACGCGAGGTCCGCCTCGCGACTCCGGCCTTTTAGACTCCTATGCCATGCCCGAACGTGGAGGATTACTTTGGATGACAAGGCTGTCACTTCTTGTCACCTACCTCTACAAACCGTGGGACACGAAGCACATTCAAAGGTGGGTAGATAACCCCAAGCACCATGCCTAGCGCCACTAACCACAACTCTAGATCCCTCGAGGCACCCCAATCCTACTGGATCGACATGGTGGCAAATCTAGAGCACCCTTACGGGACGATGAACCCGAAACCTATTCATAAGAACACTAGTCTAACTAGCATAAGCCGTATGAAAGGATCAAAGCTAGCACTAAGTCATGCAGAGGCGTTCGTCGCTCAAGAATGAGCGACGAACGGCAATCAACCAAGTAAGATCAAGAGTAATCGATGATCAAGTATGAACGAACGAAGAACATTCGATATGTGTTCATCTTCTATTAATGAAGAACGAAGAACGAACGATGAACTCATATGAACGAACGATGAACGATCAAGCAAGATCATGACTACTCCGTCAAGCTCATGACAATGATATAAACGAAAGTATTCCATATATAAAAGATCAAGTCTTACAAAGAGAGGATACAAGAGCTATACCCAATTCTCCACAAGACCTTGGGAGCAATGAGGCAGCCCACTACTAAGCCTAGCACTACCTAGAAAGCCTCTAAACTTCTAATGTGAGGAGAGAATGATCCTTGTGTTGTTGTGTGTGTTAAGGAGGGGGGGGTACCCCTCCTTATATAGGCTTGAAAGGTCGGCTCCCGGAGGCGGTTTCGTAGGTCGGTGGCATTTAATGCGCGTGGAACCGACCTCCGCAGGCGGTGGGCAAACCGCCGCAGAAAAGTGGGGCCGGGGGGCCACCATCCTCGGTTCGGCCGAACCACCCCGGTGGGTTCGGCCGAACCGGTCCCCGGCCCCTCCCGGGCCGGGCTTTGGCAGCTGGCTCCCCCACCGGATGTTGGTCTTTGATCCAGGTGCTTGTGGCCTTCTTTGTGTTGTATTTCGTGGTCATTGGCCTTTTATCTTGGAGTTGATTCCCGCGGCGAAGTGGAAGTTTTGTAAAAGTGTTGATTTGTCGCCTCTGGGCCCGGAATTCATCATTATCCACCTGCACACTAAAAATCTAGAGGTACAAGTGGAACTAGGTTATTTCTAAGTAAAATGTGTGTAAGACATGCCTAATCCTTCTCATTTATTTGACTAATTGATCGGCCGAAATTGGTCGTAACGACCGTCAACAAGCCCCCCAAGCTTAGCCCTTGCTCGTCCCGAGCAAGTAGTAGAACTTTAGGTTGTTGATCAGGAGTTGCTATAATGCCTACTTCTCAAAGGTACCAAGTGTATAACAAAGATACTCATCCTTGAGTTGAATAAGTTGGCAATGGTAACTCACCCTTCCCCTTAGTCCTCATGGGGCTTTGTGCTTTTCACTTTACCTTGGGCGGTTGAGAGAGAGAACGGTGTATAGAGCATTTATTTTCTCTTCCCTTGTCTTGCTTTTTATTCTCCGGAAGTTTTCAAAGGATTTTTTTCAAGTAAAACCACGTTCCACAAGTGATACTCTCGAATCGCTCTAGTGGTGTTTGTATTCCTCACCAAGGCATGTGTATTGCCTCATCCTACATCTAATAGGCTTTTGTGGAGCTCAAGGTAGGATATGAAATGAGGCATACTTGCATTCATATTTTGCAAAACCAAAAGAGTGGATCCATGGAGATAGCAAGTCATACAATCGTAGATCAAGATGTGCAAGTGTGAAAATGATGGTGGTGGTGTATGTGACTACTCCTCTTTTTGTTTCACCTCTTTTTATTTTGGATTTTGGGCATGGCTATCTTTTCTTCTTTCTTTTTCCATGCTCGAAATGAGAGCAGCTTTTTTTTTTTTTTTTCTTTTTCTCATGCTCATCTTTTGTGAGCCTTATTTTCTTTTTCTTTTTCTCATGCTCATCTTTTGTGAGCCTTATTTTCTTTTTCTTTTGCATAGCCATGCCTTCTTTTGATATTTTAAGAGAGGTGATAAAATGTGAGGAGTGTCTTTATTTTGGTGGATGGCATGACATGTTGCTAACTTCCGGTGTAGAAGTGTAGCATATGAGGTGGAATGTGTACGTGATCTTGATCATGAGAGTATGAAAAGCATCTCACTAGGGTCACACAATTTTGATAAAGCTCAATGAAGTAACAAGTAGCAAATGAGTAAGGTTTTCAAAGGAAATTTGCATATGGCTTTGGTAGGAATTTATCATCACTTGGGAACTTATAGATTTTGCAATTTTTGGGAACAAAATTCCGGAGATTTCAAGTTCAACTTAGGACAAGATCATAGCAGCTCTTTTTACCATATCATCATCTCACAACAACTTAGGTGCAGCTCAAGCATGTGCAGCCCACAAGTTTCAGGTTCTAAGCAAGTTTTGCCAGCCAACAAACTCAAAACTAGGAGAGTTCTAAATTATAAACTAGGCACATGAGAGAAATAGAGCAACTATTCATCATCTCAACATAGAAAGACTAGCAGCATACTTGCAGCGCATAAAAGGAAACTAAGCTACTTCTTTTTTGTTCTTTTTAGTTTTATCATTTTTATTTTGTTTTTCATATGAGAGGCAAGAACAAGCAAAAACAGGAGACAATAAAGGATACAAGTTGCGATACATGATACCTTAGCGAGGGGTGCTGCCCCCCCAAGCTTGTTCTTGCTCATGGGTTTGGTGGAATGAACCCCATGTGACGGAAGTAAGCCAAAAGATCGGCTCGTTGTTGCTCCGTCATGTTGGTGAGGGCGGTGAGCTGGGTGTCGGTGCGCTCTTGCCATTGATGAGTTTGCAAGATGTGTTGGTTGAGCGCATACTCGGTGTCTTCCGCCGTGGTTTGGAGTCTTCCCATTTGTGAGGAGAGGTTGTTCATCTCCTGCTCAAAGTTGTAGCCTTGGGCTGATCCGGAGTCGGTGGAGTGTTCCTCCCATTGTTGTTGTGGAGAAAACAGCCCCGGGCCATATCCCGGAGTTTGCCACGCCGATCCCCCGGCCATGTGAGGTGGCGGGGCTGGGTACCCACCGGGAGAAAGCCCGGGGTGGCTGTACCCCGGCCCGCCATGAGCCGTGGGCTGCGGTGTGGGCATCTCGGAGGTAGATGGCTGTTCCGATCTGTGCGCCCCCTGCGAGAAGATACACTCCTGCGAGACCGCTCCGCTTCTTGGAGCTCAATGGTTAGATTTTTGAGAGTATACAAACGAAGGTCCGGGTTAGGTAACCGAAACTCGTTTGTATATCCCACAAAATAATATATGAGGGAATCGTTCGGACCATTCTTAAGAGAGTGACCTTGAATAAGATAATCTTTATTTATAAGAGAGCGAGGTGTAGCAAGGTATTCAACATTAGCATCATGTAAAGCTCCCACCCGCATGGCAATTCGTGTCACTAAAGAGGTACATTCAATTGGTCCTATCGTCCCAAGATTTTCTATCCATTGGCGAATCATGGCTTTCACGGGAGCAATCTTAATTTTATCAACCGCAGCAAAAAGAATTTTTAGCTCATCCTCGCAGCACACTCCGAATATCACTCCTTGGAAAAAGAGTGATAGCAATCCACATGTGCATAAAACGCAAGGTAGGATGATGGATGTGATTAGTTCTAGGTCGCACGCAATTAGGAAGACCCGTAATCCTCTCCCAAAAAGCATGCTTTGAAAACTGAGGAAGGGCACCATCCAAGTCGGTATTGCAGCGAGTATTAAAGCCAAGAAGAGTGCTAAGTTCTTTCCAAGTCAAACGGTAGGATTCACGGAAAAACCGAAAAGAAATTCCTTCATCTACCGTTCGTAGGGTGCATAAAAACTGAAGTGTAAGCAAGCGGGAACCCGGCTCATCTACACTAGCAAAATCTGTCCACCCTAAGGCTTTAAATACTTGAGCAAATTCAGCATCCATACCTATTTTGTGCAGCAGCTCCGTGTCAAATGCTCGCGTAGGAGCAAAGAGGCGGTGTTGGAGAAGCGTGTAGGTGTGCGTCTCGTACTCGCCCACTAAGTCGAGGTCGGTGTCGGTGAGGAGACGATGCTCGATGTTGCCCTCTTGCCCTTCTTCCTCGACTTGTGGTGGTGAACTTGGCGGTGACTCGACTACGGGGCGTGCGCGGGTGCTTCGACGTGAAGAGCTTGAACTTGAGCGTGAGCTCAAGGACCTCTTGATCGACCCGAACAGCTTCTTGGCACCGGTCATGGCTGCACACAAAGAGAGCAAGAACACAAGAACAACAACTCCGAACGGGTTATGTGAGGGAAAAATCAAATTGGCGACACCGTCGGTTGTTCATGTGAGCAAGAAATCGCAACTCGAGAAAACCAAACAAAAACAAATCAAACCAAAAACTAGAAAGCACACCAAGAACAAAAGATTTCTGCAGAATTTTTAGGCAATGAGCAAGTGAGGGCAATGGAAAACTTGAGAGCAATGAGAATGAAGTGAGTGAGGAGTGGAAATGATAGTGTGAGAGGGGGAGAGAGTTCTGGCCCGGCCACCTCTACTTATAGCTCACGAAGTAGCCGTTTTTGAACGTTAGGAGGGGCATATGACCGTTGGAAAAAAAGACAGACCGAGCAACGGTCATAGCAGTTCGGCCGAACCAAGGAGGTGGGTTCGGCCGGCCTGCCGTGGGTCCCTCTTGCTCCCCTTTTGGCCCATAGCCCCCACCGGCCAAATGATCATTGACCATGGTTGCTACGTCCGGATATTCCTCGTAAATATTTGCTCAATAAGAAATCCAAAGAAAGTTGCCTCAAATTCAACTTTATTCGAAAAATCAAATCTCGAGAAAAAGTGTTGGAGAAAATTCCAACATGCAAAATTGTTTTTGGGTTTTGTATAAGGATACAAGGGTTGTCCAAAAGTTTCAAACAAAAGTAGGAAAATTTGGACGTAAAAGGATTTTGGTTTTCAAATTTTATATGCATGGTGAGTGAAAAAAAATCGAATATGCTGGCGGAAAATCCAAATAAATGAAATGAAAATTTTCTTGTGATAAAATAGAGTATGCAGGGAGGTTTTTAAATGCATGTGGTGGAAAACAAAATCAAAAAGAAATCGAAAGATAATACCGATTTATCCTGTCGGCCAGGGCTTCGCCATTTTAAGTCCGGCGAGCGAGGACTTCTCCATTTCTTTTCATCCTTGTGGTGCAGTGCCCTTTCCCCGGAGAGGAGGATGAAGATGGCTGCACCTTCTTCACTTGCCACACTTGGTTGGGCTTTGTTGATGTAGGTGGCTTTGTGTCTTGAAGGACCGGCTTCTTGGCCCATAATCCCGGCCTTGCCGTTGCAGTGCTTCTTGGGTTGGTACCATGACGGATTCTCAATTTTGTCAAGTTGCTTCCAAAAGGCGACGAGACTATCCGTCTTTCTTGGTGTCACTTCAACTTCACGGATGTTTGAGGGATTTGGCCCATACTTGATCTTGATCATTGAGCATTGTTCTTTTCTTGGTTGAAACTCAAACTTTTCCTCCTTCCCATTGATGTGGAATCGGATTTCTCCATTCCCAACATCAATTTGGGCGTTTGCGGTACCGAGGAAGGGACGTCCCAAAATGAGGGGCGTGTTCTTGTCAATATCCATCTCAAGCACCACAAAGTCCACCGGTATGAAGTTGCCTCGAATTTTTACCGGCACGTCTTCGGCTATTCCCGCGGGTAGCGGACCGAAGAGTCCGCCAATTGCAACCTCATTGGTGTAGGAGTCAAGGTTGTGTAGCTCAAACGATCAAAGACTTCTTTGGGCATCACGCCGACGCTTGCCCCAAGATCACATAAGGCTTGGTCGAAGTGGTGTGCCCCAATGGAACATGATATTGTGGGGCAGCCAGGGTCCTTCTTCTTTTCTCGAAGCCGATTGAGTATAGCTGCGCTACACTCCTCTCGTGAGCTTGACCATTTCCTCGTTGGGTAATGGTCTCTTGTTGTTGAGGATGTCTTTAAGGTAACGTGCATATGTGGGCACTTGCACCATGTCCAACAATGGCACGTTGACATGAATCCTTCGGATGGTCTCGACGAATCGAGCAAATTGTTCATCCTCCTTTGGCTTCCTCGTTTCGTGAGGGAATGGCAAGAAGCTTGTGTCTTGAAATTCAATTCCATTCTTCCCGTCACTTGGCTTCGGTTCTTCTTCTTTTTCTTTGGTAGTAGAAGGGCTTTCCTCCTCCGGTCTCGTTCCTCGTTCTTCTTTGCCGCATGGTTAGGATATGGCGGATCCCGAGTGGATTTTCCTCCCCTCGTGGTAACCGCATTAACATTTTCCAAAGAAGACTCGGGTTGCCCCGGATCTTCCCGTAATTAGAACCAGGAATAAGAGCAGCTAGCTGAGCAACTTGGGTTTCAATCATTTTATTAAAGCTCACCTGATTTTTGAAAGCAGAGGAGAAGCCTTCTATTTGTGCAGCTTATGTTTTCTAAGACTTTGTCGTTGGCAGCAAGCTTTTTGTTGATAGATTCGTTGATTTTAGCTTGGCCATAAACCAAATCTTTCAAGGAAGGCTGATTATTGTTAAAGCTGTAAAAATTGTTACCTCCTTGATATGATGGTCGGTTTTGGTTGTACCCTTGTCCTCCGTTTGGACGATACCCGTTGTTGTTGTTCATGTAGAATGCTTCTTCATGGGTATGGGGGCAATCCTTCCCCATGTGGCCAGTTGTTCCCGCATTCCTCACACGTCATGTGTGAGTCCAATGCATGAACACCACCATTTGCGTTGTGTTCATCCAAGCGTTTTATGAGGAGGTCAACCTTGGCGGACAAAGATGTCCACCTCCTTGACAGGGTGTACGCCTCTTGAGCGTGTTTGGAGTCGATCATCGCTCCACCCTTGATTGGAGACCATCTTCTCTATGAGTTCTTTTGCTTGGGCAACGGTTTTGGAGAAGAAGGCTCCTCCAGCTAGCCGGCATCCATATGTCCACGGGTTGTTGGTGTCAACCCGTTGTAGAAGTGTTGAAGAATGAGCCATTCCTCCATCCCATGGTGAGGGCAGGCCGTAATGTATTCTTGAAGCCTTTCCCATGCCTCGGGCATGGATTCATTTGTCGCTTGCCGGAAACTTGCAATTCTTCCACGAAGGGCATTGGTTTTGCCCATCGGGAAAAACTTGGCGAGGAACGCCGTGGAACATTTGTCCCAAGTGTCAATGCTTGCACGATTGGCATAAAACCACCGTTTCGCCTTCCCAAGGAGGGATAGGGGAAACAGCGAAGTCCGATAGCATCTTGGTTGACTCCGGCCGTGGCCGATGTGTTGCATATCTCCAGGAACCGTTGGAGATGAGAGTTGGCGTCCTCTGAGGCCTTTCCACAAAAGGGAATGGCTTGCACCATAGTGATGAGGCTGGACTTGATGTCAAGTCCTCGCGGCACCAGCCGTCGACGTTGGGCCCAATGGGCACATTGGCGACGGAGGGCGCAGAGTAGTCACGAAGGGTCCTTTCAGCCATGAGTGTTGAGGTTGATGGTGCGGAAGATGCGGGCTCGCTTGTCGTGGGTTCTTGAGGAGAGACAACGACGCGAGGTCGAGTCTTTCTCGCAAGAGCCTCGGGATTATCAACGAAGTTTTTCGGCAAGTTGAATCCACGCATGCACTATCCTCGTTTTCACATTGAAGAGAAAACAGATCAAGGTTAGCCTCGCAAAGGTAATGATTAAAGCATCATCAAGTGTAATCATGAACATTCATTGTATTCTTATTAACCAATGTCTTCCCCGCAACGGCGCCGTAAATGCTTGTTGGCATCTCTTAAGGTCACGCGGAAAGAAACACGTGACCGCGGGAGAGCCAAGGGTTTAAGTCACTTGCACTATTTAACCAAATAATCCACATCCAAGACAAGCACTAGATATGTATTATAAGGTGGGTCATGAATATCCGCAAGCGGACTGGATAACCCGTTGTAGCATTTCACCCGAGAGTATTCAAGGGTATCGTATTTATATTTTCCCAAAGGAAGACATGGTTGATAAGAGTACTTATGCTCATGGTGTTACAAAAGAGTGATGAAGTAATCACATTCCAATGCAGGGGTTAGGAGCAATAAATTGAGGATAGTGTGACACACACCAAGGCAATGCATTCTCTAATGAAAGGGATAGAGGCAATCCTAGATAAAGCTAAACTAGACTAGCAGACCACTACTCCTAATGATACAACATTCATATGAGTGCGCAGCTTCTACCTAACATCCAAGATCATGCAAGCGCAAGCAAGCGTCTAATGCCTAGGCATCATCGGGAGATCCGTCTTACGCGAGGTCCGCCTCGCGACTCCGGCCTTTTAGACTCCTATGCCATGCCCGAACGTGGAGGATTACTTTGGATGACAAGGCTGTCACTTCTTGTCACCTACCTCTACAAACCGTGGGACACGAAGCACATTCAAAGGTGGGTAGATAACCCCAAGCACCATGCCGGCGCCACTAACCACAACTCTAGATCCCTCGAGGCACCCCAATCCTACGGATCGACATGGTGGCAAATCTAGAGCACCCTTGCGGGACGATGAACCCGAAACCTATTCATAAGAACACTAGTCTAACTAGCATAAGCCGATGAAAGGATCAAAGCTAGCACTAAGTCATGTAAAGGCGTCTGTCGCTCAAGAATGAGCGACGAACGGCAATCAACCAAGTAAGATCAAGAGTAATCGATGATCAAGTATGAACGAACGAAGAACATTCGATATGTGTTCATCTTCTATTAATGAAGAACGAAGAACGAACGATGAACTCATATGAACGAACGATGAACGATCAAGCAAGATCATGACTACTCCGTCAAGCTCATGACAATGATATAAACGAAAGTATTCCATATATAAAAGATCAAGTCTTACAAAGAGAGGATACAAGAGCTATACCCAATTCTCCACAAGACCTTGGGAGCAATGAGGCAGCCCACTACTAAGCCTAGCACTACCTAGAAAGCCTCTAAACTTCTAATGTGAGGAGAGAATGATCCTTGTGTTGTTGTGTGTGTTAAGGAGGGGGGGTACCCCTCCTTATATAGGCTTGAAAGGTCGGCTCCCGGAGGCGGTTTCGTAGGTCGGTGGCATTTAATGCGCGTGGAACCGACCTCCGCAGGCGGTGGGCAAACCGCCGGAGAAAAGTGGGCCGGGGGGCCACCATCCTCGGTTCGGCCGAACCACCCCGGTGGGTTCGGCCGAACCGGTCCCGGCCCCTCCCGGGCCGGGCTTTGGCAGCTGGCTCCCCCACCGGATGTTGGTCTTTGATCCAGGTGCTTGTGGCCTTCTTTGTGTTGTATTTCGTGGTCATTGGCCTTTTATCTTGGAGTTGATTCCCGCGGCGAAGTGGAAGTTTTGTAAAAGTGTTGATTTGTCGCCTCGGGCCCGGAATTCATCATTATCCACCCGCACACTAAAAATCTAGAGGTACAAGTGGAACTAGGTTATTTCTAAGTAAAATGCGTGTAAGACATGCCTAATCCTTCTCATTTATTTGACTAATTGATCGGTCGAAATTGGTCGTAACGACCGTCAACATGTGTCAAGGCGAGGAACCTCGGGGGTGGACCGTGGAGTGGGTTCCCGCTTCACCGACTCAAGAGTGAGACCATGCCGTATGGGCTGGTGTGGTTCTCCTAGTTAAGCTATATATATATATGTACCGTCGAGATGTTTACGCTTCCGCACAGCACTTTATCAAGTATTGTAAAACCACACTACACTTATGTATTGTAATTTGAAATTCGAACAATGGCTTGTAATAGTTAAGAGAGTATGTATGAAACTTGTTACTCAAGTAGTTTCCCTATGTAATAAAATGACGAATGTATCCCCGATGTATGTGCAATGTACGTTCGCTTCGTCGAATGTCTCCCGATACGATCCTGTTCGACAATCCCTCTCGCTTCGCGAGGTAGGGGTGTCACA
>JAUNZO010002553.1:0-10215 GCA_031894775.1 Chloris gayana
ATCTCGACCATGAACAGGAGAGTTCGGATATACGGCTCGAGAAGCTATATCCAATACTGCCCTATGGAAATCCATCCATTGCATGCCAATAATTGCATCTAAACCTTGCCCATCCAATATGATCAATGAAGTGGAATAAACCTTGCTACCCAATTTTAATGGCATATTGGCAGCTTCTTCATTAGTAAGAATTTTACCCCCAGGTGTTGAAATGATATGAGCACATAGCAACTTGGATGGCATGATGCGATGCTTAGCAACATATGACTTGTTGATGAAATTATGCGTAGCTCCCGAATCAATTAAAACCATAGCAGGATGATCAGCGATAGAAAACATACCCGCTAAGATTTGTCCTCCTTCGGGTAGCTCCTCGGCCCGTAGTAAAGTTGGCACGGCCGGTCTTCACTTGAGCATTCTTGGCATGTGCTCTTGGCTGATTCTCGCTGTTGTCCCCGAGGTCTAGGTGCATATGGTGCCTTCGAGGATATGGACAACTGCGGTAATAATGCCCCGGACGGCCACAATTGAAACATGGCGGTCCATTCTGTTGCGGTGCTTGATTCGCCGGCCTGGGATTCCGAGTATTCTGCTGCTGATAGGGCGGACAATATTGATTCGGCCGCTGTTGCTCGGGGTTGTTGGGGTGGCTGGGACTGCCGGTAGAAATTTGGACGAGAAGGCGTGTGCTGATAACGTTGACCTGACGGTGCGGTGTAGACCAGCCTGTACTTCGATGGTCCACCACTTCCTTGTCCAGCAGCCGGCCTCTTCTTGTTCTTCTTCGTCCGGTGAAGGCGGATAGAATCTTCCAGCGCGATAGCGTCACTCACAAAGTCATTGAAGCTATCGGTCTTGTTTAGCACCATGCGTGATCGCAGCTTGGTACTCATCCCTTCCTTGAACAGATTCTTCTTCTTGGCATCCGTGTCCACATGTTCAGGAGCGTATCGAGCAAGGCGGTTGAATACCTTAGAGTAGGTATGCACATTCATGTCGCCTTGCTTCGGGGATAAGAACTCCTTCCTCTTCGATTCATTAAACCTTCGGGGATATGGTACTCCCGAAAGCTTTGGTGAACTCGGCCCATGAAATTTGATGTCCTGGAGGAAACATCGCCTTGTAATTGGCCCACCATGCTCCAGCAAACCCTTGCAATTGCTGGGAAGCGAAGAGTGTCTTCGATGATCGGTGCATGGAAACAATTCCAGCTTCGACTCGATGGTGCTTTATGTTGACGGTCCTTATGGTCCAATTTTACCGTCAACATGTTGCATCTTTTTGAATCAAACACCATCACCAAGAATAGACATAGGGATTATTTCTAACAAATTCCACTAGTCTTGGTGAAATTATGAATGCAGGTGCAATTCATATGAAAACAGGGGAAAACATGCACGAAACATGGGCTTTGCAATCGACGGATTTTCCCGGACTAAAGGATATAGTCCAAAAGCCCAAAACCACAAAACAGAGCCTCAACATCAAACCAAGTAAGTGGATTGGGCCAGTACACGCCTGGGGAAAGCACCGAGAGAAGAATCAAGCCCGGGGGAGCCCGAGCCGGATCGGCCGAACCGCCCTAGTGGGTTCGGCCGAACCGACAGGTGGGCCCCCCGGCCCATCTTTCTCTCGGCGGTTTGTCACCGACGTCCGGAGGTCGGTTCCACCTGCAATTAATGCCACCGACGTCGGGAACCGCCTCCAAGTTGCCGACCTTCCAAGGCTATAAATAAAGGGGTACACCCCCTCTCTCAACACACCACCAACATCAAGATACAAGACAAAACTTTCATCCTTAGGCCAAGGGCCTCTTGTATCTTAGTAGAATAGGAGAGAGGGCAAGGAAGAGGAAGGAGTGTTCCTCCCTTTTGCAAAGTGGAGTAGTATTTCCTTTTCTTTTACCTTGGCGTGTAAACACTCTTTTTGGTGATTTATACGTGGTGATCTACTTATCTATCGTGACATATCTTTGTGTTAGACGTAATTCTTGTTATACTTGTTTACGGGATCATCGCTTCGCAAGAAGTACTCTAGCTTTCTGAACTCGGCTCTAGGCCGAGGCTAGAGTAGTGGTCAATAGCATAGACGTGGTGTCTAGGCCGGAGATCGCCTTTGTTTGCTGTGTGCCCCACGGTTTGTAGAGGTAGGTGGCAGGAAGTGACAGCCCTGTCATCCAAAGGAACCCTCCACGTTCGGGTACATAGTAGAGCTTTCGTAGACCGGAGTGGCTTGGCAGACCAAGCCTAAGACGGTGCCCGAAGTAAACAAGTCTAGCTTGCGTTCGTCTACCTTTAAAGGATAAATAGATAAGAGTCACCCTCTCGACCCTATTTTGCTACGTTGTCTTGGTTGTCCTTGGGTAAACTAACCTTGTTGCAGAAATACTCGTTCCTCTGCGGATATAAATACGATACCTTGGAATACTCCCGGGTGAAGTGCTACAACGGTATTCCGTGCGCTTGCGGATTCATTCGTGACGTAAGAAATACCAACAAGCATTTCCGGCGCCGTTGCCGGGGAACGGTTGTTATCTTTGTAACAAATCAGGTTTGCCCTCGTAATCTATCTTACTTACCGTTCTGTTTTTATTTTTCTCCTTACATTCAAAATTTCACAAAAACATATCATGGAGTCACACCCAACCATCCAATCTTTCTCCACTCCACGGGGTGAACTCTTAGAGCCACCATCATCATCACAACCTATTTCTTCACCCGGCTATGAGTTCTCCCCCGATTACATTTCGATGATTAGAGGTTTATCCTTTTCGGGTTTTAAACATGAAAATCCTTATGAACACTTGCGAGAGTTTGAACATTTGTGTTCATGCCGATTGATCCATGGCATGACACAAGAAACATTGAAGTGGAAGTTGTTTCCCTTCTCTCTCAATGAGAAGGCGAAGCAATGGTACACTTACACCGCTAAGAGAGTGAACGGTGATTGGAAAGAATTGCGAGACAAATTTTGTCTAGCATTCTTCCCCGTATCTCGTATCACTTCTCTACGAGCGGAAATAATAGGCTTTCGACAAGAAGAAAAGGAAACCTTAAGTGCGTCATGGATTCGGTTCTGTTCTCTAACGGACTCCGGACCAGAATTATTGCTCCCCGAACCCGTTTTATTACAACACTTTTATTCGGATTGAGCAACGATACCGCACTTTATCTTGACACGGCCGCGGGTGGATCTTTTTCTCATAAGACCATAGCGGAAGCACACGAACTTTTGGATCGAATTGTGGAAAACACACCTTTTTCCGCTGACTTACTCGTAGAGCCGGAGTCGGAAGATGAGGAACTCGTTGTGCAAGAGATACAACACTTGGTGCCCATGATGGAGCACCTAGCACTCGAGTCCTCATCTAACACAAGAACAATGATAGAGGAAGATGAACCTCTTGATTTCCCATTTGAGTTCAAGGAAGAAATTTTTGAAGATTTTGGAAACACCTTGAACTACTCCTATCAAAAGAAACCAAGCACTCCTCGCACCAACCCCGAACCTATTGAAAAATCTCTTCTCTTAAAAACTGTTCGGAAGTTGACAGCAATTATGAGCGATGAATGGTTGATGGAAAACGAACTTTCTTCGAAAGTTCTTCGACTTGATCATCCTAGATCAACCATTCGTGGCTCAATTCGGGGAGTAATGGTAGACGTTCTCTATAATCCTCTAGTAGGTGCCAACATCATGTCCGAATCTTTTGCTTCAACTTTATTTGGAAACGAGACATGGGCACCTTCCGACAAACTCCTTAAAGCCCCACCGGGGCAATTTTTTGAGAGTTTGGGGATCATTAGAGATGTTTGCATTAAGCGTAATGAAGCGAGAGGTTTCCTTGGACTTTCACGTCTTCGAATCCTGGATTTCGATGTTTTGGTCGGTCATCCCATAGAAAAGCTTTTCTTAGGGATATCACCTTCAGGAACCTTAGACTTCACCCTCGGCAAGAAAACTTTTTTCCTATCATTCATGCACAAAACTCTTTTGCCGAGGAGCCGCTTGTGGAAGAAGAATGCATGAAGGAGGTTATGGCAATTTTTCCTCATGAAAACCCCGAATCATCCTTGGATGAAGATGCTCTTGATTTCATTTTAGAAGAGGATGATTCGGCGGAAACTTTTGAGCTGTCCGAAACTTTTACACCTACGCCACCTCCCGTAGAGCTCAAAACTCTTCCACCGGGCTTGCGCTACGTTTTTCTTCACGGAAATCCCGAAACCCCTGTCATCATAAGTGACAAGCTTTCGGAAGAGGAAACTGCAAAACTCTTAGCCGTGCTAGAAAAACATCACTCCGTTTTTGGGTACTCGCTTGGAGACCTCAAGGGAATCAGCCCTGCTCTTTGCACCCATCGCATTCCCATAGACCCCGATAGTACACCATCTAGGGAACCTCAAAGGAGGTTGAACAATGCGATGCGGGAGGTCGTTAAAAAGGAGGTCTTAAAACTTTTACATGCCGGCATTATCTATCCCTGTTCCACACAGCGAGTGGGTGAGTCCAAGTGCAGGTTGTACCCAAGAAAGGAGGAATGACGGTCGTCCATAATGACAAAAATGAGTTGATCCCTCAACGCACCGTCACGGGATGGAGGATGTGCATAGATTACCGAAAACTTAACAAGGCTACAAAGAAGGATCATTTTCCACTGCCCTTCATCGATGAGATGTTGGAACGGCTGGCAAATAATTCTTTCTTTTGTTTCCTTGATGGGTATTCAGGATATCATCAAATCCCCATCCATCCCGACGATCAAAAGTAAAACCACTTTCACATGCCCCTATGGAACTTACGCCTATCGACGAATGTCTTTTGGGCTTTGCAATGCACTCGCTTCTTTTCAACGTTGCATGATGTCTATCTTTTCCGACATGATCGAAGAGATTATGGAAGTATTCATGGATGATTTCTCTCGTTTATGGAAAAACCTTCGATCATTGTTTAGAAAATTTAGACAAAGTCTTGCAACGTTGTCAAGAAAATGATTTAGTGCTCAATTGGGAGAAATGCCATTTCATGGTTAGAGAAGGCATAGTTCTGGGGCATTTGATTTCCGAAAGGGGGATAGAGGTGGACAAAGCTAAATTAGAAGTTATAGAAAAGCTTCCACCTCCTGTGAATGCTAGGGGCATTCGCAGCTTTCCGGGACATGCGGGGTTCTATCGTCGGTTTATCAAAGATTTCTCTCAAATTGCTAGACCCCTTACAAATCTGCTTGCGAAGGATGCACCCTTTGAGTTTATCGATGAATGCATGACTGCTTTCACTACCCTTAAGAATGCACTCATCTCGGCGCCAATTATCCAACCCCCGATTGGACGCTGCCTTTTGAGATAATGTGTGATGCTAGTGATTTTGCTGTGGGGGCTGTTCTTGGCCAAACTAGAGATAAAAAGCATCATGCAATCTCATATGCAAGCAAAACCTTGACTGGAGCTCAGCTTAAATTACACTACCACCGAAAAAGAGCTCCTTGCTGTTGTTTTTGCTTTTGATAAGTTTAGATCCTACTTGACTGGAGCAAAAGTCATTGTTTACACCGATCATGCTGCTTTAAAGTTTTTGCTCAATAAGAAGGATGCTAAACCTCGTTTGATACGATGGGTTCTTCTACTCCAAGAATTTGATGTAGAAATCCGTGATAAGAAAGGAGTAGAAAATTCCGTGGCGGATCATTTGTCGCGTATACAATTCACTAACCTGCAGGAATTACCCATCAATGATTTCCTACGCGATGACATGCTGCTCCTAGTGAGGGACTCACATCCATGGTACGCCGACATTGTGAACTTCATGGCAACGGGGTACGTACCACCCGGAAAGAACAAGAAACGACTCATCTATGAGAGTCGCCGTCACTTATGGGAAGAGCCCTTCCTTTACCGTGTACTGCGCCGATGGATTGCTAAGGCGATGTGTGCCCATACCCGAGAGCACACGAATCATTGAGAAGTGCCATGCATCGCCATACGGGGGACACTACGGCGTGTTTCGTACACAGTGCCAAGATATGGCAAAGTGGCTTCTTTTGGCCAGCCATGTACGAAGACACAAAGGAATTTGTCGAGCGATGCCCGGAATGTCAAAAAGTTGGAGGCATCACGGCAAGAGATGCAATGCCCCTCAACTACAATTTACAAGTCGAGCTCTTCGACGTATGGGGCATTGACTTCATGGGACCGTTCACCAAGTCACATGACTGCGAATACATCTTGGTGGCGGTAGACTACGTGTCTAAGTGGGTGGAAGCAATGCCTTGCGGGGCCGCAAATGCCAAGCATGCTCGCCGGATGTTCCACGAAATTATCTTCCCAAGGTTTGGAACACCGAAGCTAGTGATAAGCGACGGAGGGTCTCACTTCATTGATAAGACCTTCCGAAGCTTCCTAAGAGAACTTGGATCAAGGCATAATATCGCTACTCCATACCACCCTCAAACCAGTAGGCAGGCCGAGACCTCAAACAAGCAAATCAAGCGGATCCCGCAAAAGACCGTAACAGAAATGGGGAAGGGATGGAAGGACAAGCTACCCGATGCACTATGGGCATACCGTACAGCATACAAGACACCCATAGGCATGTCCCCATACCAGCTCGTGTACGGGAAAACATGTCATTTACCCGTCGAGACGGAACACCGAGCGTATTGGGCCATCCGGAAATGGAACATGGACTTTAATGGTGCCGGACGCAAAAGAAAAATGGAGATAGCTGAGTTAGAAGAATGGAGAGACAAAGCTTACCACAACTCAGCTATATACAAAGAAAGGACAAAAAGGTGGCACGACAAAAAGATAAAGATAAAGGTATTTAAGGTTGGAGATAAGGTCTTGCTATTCAATTCACGGGTGAAACTCTTCGGGCATGGAAAATTAAGAAGTAAATGGGACGGACCATACACGGTTATTGACACCTCGTCACATGGAGCAATCACACTTCAAGACGACGAAGGTAAAATATTTAAGGTAAATGGTCAGCGCCTTAAAATTTATTTCGAGCCCGATAAAGATAAAGAATTTGATGTCATGCACTTGATTAATTTAAATTTTCTCTCATGATAGCTCTTTCTTATCTATATCCCGTAGTAGCTCTTTCCCTGAAATAATTTTAGCAAGCATTTCCCGCGTTCATCATTTCCCGCAGGCACATTTTTATCATTTTTTCAATTCCTCAAGATTGTAATGCGCCTGCTCTTTTAAATTTTTAATCATATTAGTGCTCCCCGGTCTTCCCCTACCGGTAGAGCAAGTTTTGTTTCGAAATATCTTTGTCTATTTTGAAGAAAACAGGCAAAAAGGCAAGTGTGGGGGGACATCGCGGAAAGCAAAGACAAACACACGCGTAGCGCGCAGAAACATCACGAGGAAAACAACACAAACACAACCTGCGAAACAGAGCACCGGTGGGGCCCGAGCCGGTTCGGCCGAACCCACGAGGGTGGTTCGGCCGAACCCTGGTGGGTCCCACTCAGCCCCTGCCTCCTCGTGGCACTTGAGTTTGTTTCCCACACTTCCTTTTCGCCTACTTTATTTGTCAAGTTCATTCCGAGACGCGAAAAACAATTACCAAAACTTGACCAACTAAAACTTGGGAAGATTTCTTTTGAATACCTTTTCCCAAGTCTCTCCCTAATGCTCTCATGATGATCTTGCACACTTTTTATTACTCGCTTCATCACCACTTGCCCGTGAACAAATAATCAAATCCATAGGACCCATGTTTTTCTAGATCATTGGCAAGTGTGATATGGCTCGACGAAATGATCTTATGCTTAGCTTACCGAGTCCTTGGGAATTTTATTTCACAAAACAAAAATACCATGGCTTCATGCTCCTCTCTTGATACAAAAATTCCTACCAATGCCATATGATGATCATACCTTGCAAAACTTACATACATATGCTGCTTGTGATTGCAATGAGCTTTACCAAAATTGAGTGACCCTAGAGAGAAACTTGTCATGCTCTCTTGATCAAGATCACGTACACTCCACCAGGGCTAAACTCCTACACTAGGAGCTAGCACCCCACCAAAATAAAGACACTCCTCGTTTGCACCTCTTTTTACCTCTCTCTCTCTCTCAATCACGCATAAACGAGACATGGCTATGTAAAAGCTCACACGAGATGAGCAATGAAAAGAAAGCTCACAAAGATGAGCAATGAAAAAGAGAGAAGAAAAGAGATGCTCAAGCATAGAGCAAGAAAAGAAAAGAAAGAAAATAAAAAGATAGCCATGTCTCGAAAATGCAAAATAAAGAGAGGTCAATTGCAATAGGAGTTGTCACTTTTTCATATCCATACACACACGCACTTCTTGATCAAGGTTACATGACTTGGCTTCTCCATGGATCCTTTCTTTTGGCTTAGCAATATTTGTGATACAAGTATGCCTCTCTCATTCCCTACCGAGCTCCACATACAAGCCTAAGAAGTAGGAAAAAGAGAGGCAACACAATGCCTTGGTGAGGAAAACACTTTTTGAGCGATTCAAGAGAATCGAAGAGGAGCGGGAGTCATGTTGTTTATTTTCAAAACTTTCAAAAACCCAAGGTGCTTAGTGAGCAACAAGTATAGTGACTTGAGTCATGAGCTGTTCCACTTATCAATCATCCAAGAATGCATGTTAGCCACCGTCATGTTCACAAGTAAAACGGTGTGGCTTGTAATAACATGTGTGCAGGTCTCTAAGGGGAGAGATCTCTCAACTTACGCTCCCACCTTTACTCGAGGACGAGCAAAGAGCTAAGTGTGGGGGGTCTTGTTGACGGTCCTTATGGTCCAATTTTACCGTCAACATGTTGCATCTTTTTGAATCAAACACCATCACCAAGAATAGACATAGGGATTATTTCTAACAAATTCCACTAGTCTTGGTGAAATTATGAATGCAGGTGCAATTCATATGAAAACGAGGGAAAACATGCACGAAACATGGGCTTTGCAATCGACGGATTTTCCCCGGACTAAAGGATATAGTCCAAAAGCCCAAAACCACAAAACAGAGCCTCAACATCAAACCAAGTAAGTGGATTGGGCCGGTACACAGCCAGGGGAAAGCACCGAGAGAAGAATCAAGCCCGGGGAGCCCGGGCCGGTTCGGCCGAACCGCCCTAGTGGGTTCGGCCGAGCCGACGAGTGGGCCCCCCGGCCCATCTTTCTCCGGCGGTTTGTCACCGACGTCCGGAGGTCGGTTCCACCTGCAATTAATGCCACCGACGTCGGGAACCGCCTCCAAGTTGCCGACCTTCCAAGGCTATAAATAAAGGGGTACACCCCCTCTCTCAACACACCACCAACATCAAGATACAAGACAAAACTCTCATCCTTAGGCCAAGGGCCTCTTGTATCTTAGTAGAATAGGAGAGAGGGCAAGGAAGAGGAAGGAGTGTTCCTCCCTTTTGCAAAGTGGAGTAGTATTTCCTTTTCTTTTACCTTGGCGTGTAAACACTCTTTTTGGTGATTTATACGTGGTGATCTACTTATCTATCGTGACATATCTTTGTGTTAGACGTAATTCTTGTTATACTTGTTTACGGGATCATCGCTTCGCAAGAAGTACTCTAGCTTTACGAACTCGGTTCTAGGCCGAGGCTAGAGTAGTGGTCAATAGCATAGACGTGGTGTCTAGGCTGGAGATCGCCTTTGTTTCTTTGTGTGCCCCACGGTTTGTAGAGGTAGGTGGCGGGAAGTGACAGCCCTGTCATCCAAAGGAACCCTCCACGTTCGGGTACATAGTAGAGCTTTCGTAGACCGGAGTGGCTTGGCGGACCAAGCCTAAGACGGTGCCCGAAGTAAACAAGTCTAGCTTGCGTTCGTCTACCTTTAAAGGATAAATAGATAAGAGTCACCCTCTCGACCCTATTTTGCTACGTTGTCTTGGTTGTCCTTGGGTAAACTAACCTTGTTGCAGAAATACTCTGTTCCTCGCGGATATAAATACGATACCTTGGAATACTCCGGGTGAAGTGCTACAACGGTATTCCGTGCGCTTGCGGATTCATTCGTGACGTAAGAAATACCAACACTTTATCCGGCCGGGAGGCGGTGAAAGCGAGCGAGCAGCTGCGTGGGCGCTCAAGCAGCTGCGTGGCGGGGCGCGTGGCCGCGCGGCCGGAGGCGGCACGGCCGCGGGTGGCGCCGAGAGCGAGCGCGGAGAGAGAAGGGAGAGGCCGGCGCTGGGCCCGGCCCGGCCATTTTGCAAAAA
>JAUNZO010002556.1:0-27448 GCA_031894775.1 Chloris gayana
TATCTTTTTTTGGGCCACAAATCCATTCGTGGAGTAGCTCCTTTCGGAGATATGGACGCCTGCCTTGCCTTCACGTGGGAATTATTGGAACCATCCTCTGCACCGCATAGTACATACAAACGTTGGGTCGACCTCGTCTTTTCTGTTGTACAGTACTCTGATAGCTGAAGAAATTTGATCAACCAATTAGTAACTTCTTCGCATCGTCTCTACACCAGCAGGCACTCCTTGTCCTGGGAATAAGATCACCAGGCCCTCCATGATGAACTAAAATAAACTATCCACTGTTCTAGATAAGATAGATACTGTAGGCCGGAGTGATCGGTATGATCTTCCTTTGATCTAACTAGAAGAAAGTAATAGCCCTGGCCGCAAAAATCAGGGAGAGAGATATCTTTTTGGACCCCGAATGGGATGATCTTATCCCATCAGTCAGAGCCGGACTACAGCGGAAATGCTGTGCTAGCACCTCTTGCCACGTAGTACAGGACAGGACACGAATCTCGCCTTCTTCTACATTTGGACAATAGCACTGCTGTTAGTCAAGCACGTGCGCGCAAAGGTCGATCTGCACACCTCCCATCTACCTTTCAGTCCATGTTATTTTCTTCTCTTCATAGATCTGCTACGAAATCATGCATATGGTACTCCCTCTGTTTCAAATTATAAGACGTTTTTGACTTTCAGACATCACGTTTGATTAATTCGCCTTATTCAAAAAATTTATGTAAATGTTATTAATTTGATTATGATTTATTTTATCATTAAAGATATTTTGTAATTGACTTATTTATTTATATATTTGCACAAAATTTTTGAATAAGACGAATGGTCAAACATAATCTCAAAAAGTCAACAACGTCTTATAATTTGAAACGGAGGGAGTAATTATCTTGTCGTTTTGAATCCCTTCGTGTGTATGATTGGACACACACGAATGCATCCAAATTACTCCCTGTTCTACTTACTACCAAAGATGGCCAATTAATCAACCCGTAGCTGATATACGTTTTGTTCCCATCACGCATCAAATTCTACGGTGGAGATCCAGATATTTTTGTTGCGCGCCTTTGTTCTACTTGTGGTTGAGGCTTCATCACTCATAGGACTGACCGAGACAAGAGCTAGAGAAATCTAGCTACAATCCAAAGAAATAGCCGGCATGCGCAGCGACTAAGCACTGAGCAACTGCATTGCATTATTGATGCGCATACGTGTATATGAGTCATATGACGACATAGGTCTTGTAGGTGCTCAGCTTGCATTAACAGCTTGTATGTGCTGTGTTATGAGATTTAATGGTAATGTGCCCTGAAAAACTTGATTTAGATATATAGGACGAAAATCTAAAGGAAAGAAAAATTAAGCAATCATAATTATACAGTAGATTGCTCAGTGGATGGGAAACACTTCTTGTGTTGCCCGATGGAACATCAGTGCGAATCCTTCCTGAAAGTCTGAAACGAGCCTTCAGCTTGGTATCTAACTCTTTAATTAGAACATCCAATTATACACTCACACGTGAGGACGACAATATAATCTCTATGTAAAATGGGACTGCAAGTGACAGCACACCTGCATGCACCATCTCTCTCTCTCTCTAATTCGCTGTCTATCTCTATCTGATTCGCTGTCTATCAGATACAGTGCCTCCTTACACTACTTTTGTGATGAGCCGAAAAAAAGAATGATTATTAAGTCTAGTCGCTCGTACAAATCATGGTTTAAAGGAGATCGAATTAAACAAGCAAAAGCAATGTGATGATAAGTAGGTTTTGCCAGGACGCGGATCGGAAAAGGAATCACGCATCTTCTCATTATTCGCGCTTGGAAAGAAAACAGTCCTCCGATGAAAATATCGTCCTACTATATAGCAGTATATGCTAGTAGTGTGCAGAACAAGTGTTTGTTGATCATGAAACAATTCAACATCAGCACTAGTAACCGGGTGCGAATCGATCACAAAATCTAAACCACCAATCTTTTGCATCCTGTGAATAATAATAATAATCTGAATGAAAGTAAGGTGGACCTTGGAACTATCTGTGTGTCGTACGTGTTGCTACACAACAGATGGCCCGCAGCATGTCCCAGTCAGTGGGACTGCATGTGTGTGTGTTTTGCCCGATAGAAGGAGAAGAGAAGCTAGTAACTTTTTTATTTTGAACGAAGAAAAGAGTAAGAAAGTCATCATGAACGTAGATCCAGCTTGGTTGTTAGCTGGTACACTAGTAGACAGCACGCAATGGAGGACCATTGTTCGTATGGGCCACTGATGCTGCGTTCGCAGGTCTGCTAGAGCGTCAGATAGCCATGGCTGTCCTCATCCTACCTTGGTACTAATGTAAGGAAGAGGACGGAGCTCCTGAGCTAGCTGTAGCGTTGTTGCGCACAGTGGACACGACGATGACATACGGTGCATTGCACCTAGCTACTAGCTACTAGATGGTGGTGAGTTTCCACACAGGGTGGGGGCCACCTCATCCCTTGGACCTGTGTGTATCGTCACCCAGGCGTTAGTGACTTGGCTAACGTGGTGGTGAGCTCACCGGTAGGTGGAGCGACCGCTCACTCACTCACTCACAGTTATTTAAGCAGTGCAGTCGTGAGGGAGCGAGCAAGGCACACTCCACTTCTTCAGTCCTATACTTGACCCCTAGCTTGGCCAGCAAATTAAGATGGATCCTACCAAGGTAAGTTTCTTGGATCGGACCTCCAGTCTAGCTAGTAGTAACAGATTTTGTTTTCAGTCCACCACTGTCTCTGTGTTCAGTAGTAGTAGTAAAAAAATAAAAAAAAACTAAAAGAAGAAAGTAATTAATGCACGCAGTTCCGTCCGTCGAGCCGTCACGACGCCGGTGTTACGACGACGAACGCCGGCGGTCCGGTGTGGAACGACAACGAGGCTCTGACGGTGGGCCCCCGCGGGCCGATCCTGCTGGAGGACTACCACCTGATCGAGAAGGTGGCCCACTTCGCCCGCGAGCGCATCCCGGAGCGCGTGGTGCACGCGCGCGGCGCCTCCGCCAAGGGCTTCTTCGAGTGCACGCACGACGTGACGGGGCTGACGTGCGCGGACTTCCTGCGGTCCCCGGGCGTGCGCACGCCGGTGATCGTGCGGTTCTCGACGGTGATCCACGAGCGCGGCAGCCCCGAGACGATCCGGGACCCGCGCGGGTTCGCCGTCAAGTTCTACACGCGCGAGGGCAACTGGGACCTGCTGGGCAACAACTTCCCCGTCTTCTTCATCCGCGACGGCATCCAGTTCCCGGACGTCATCCACGCGTTCAAGCCCAACCCCAAGTCCCACGTGCAGGAGTACTGGCGTGTCTTCGACTTCCTCTCGCACCTGCCCGAGAGCCTGCACACCTTCTTCTTCCTCTTCGACGACGTGGGCGTGCCCACGGACTACCGCCACATGGAGGGATTCGGCGTCAACACCTACACCTTCGTCAACGCCGCCGGCAAGTCGCGCTACGTCAAGTTCCACTGGAAGCCCACCTGCGGGGTGCGCTGCATCCTCTCCGACGACGAGGCCGCGCTCATCGGGGGAGGAACCACAGCCACGCAACGCAGGACCTATACGACTCCATCGCCGCGGGGAACTACCCGGAGTGGAAGCTATACGTCCAGGTGCCTGGCCCTGCTTGTTTCTAGTTTTTTCTTCTTCTTACTTCACTCTAGCTAGTTTTTTCTTCACTTTCGTTTCGTTTGTTGAACAGATTAAATTAATCAACAATCAGAAATGAACAGAATTAAATCAATTCTTCTTCTTCCAACAATATATATATAAGAGATCGAATGGTGAAATTACTTTTTGCAGGTGATGGACCCTGACACCGAGGACCAGTACGATTTCGACCCTCTGGACGACACCAAGACCTGGCCGGAGGATCTGCTCCCCCTGCAACCCGTTGGGCGCCTGGTTCTAGACCGCAACGTGGACAACTTCTTCAACGAGAACGAGCAGCTGGCGTTCGGGCCGGGGCTGGTGGTGCCGGGCATCTACTACTCGGACGACAAGATGCTGCAGTGCCGGGTGTTCGCGTACGCCGACACGCAGCGCTACCGCCTGGGCCCCAACTACCTGATGCTGCCCGTCAACGCGCCCAAGTGCGCGCACCACAACAACCACTACGACGGCGCCATGAACTTCATGCACCGCGACGAGGAGGTCGACTACTTCCCCTCCCGCCACGCGCCGCTGCGCCACGCCGCGCCCACGCCCATCCCCAACAGGGAGCTCGTCGGCAAGAGGGAGAAGATGACCATTCGCAAGCCCAACGACTTCAAGCAGCCCGGGGAGAGGTACCGCTCCTGGGACGCCGACAGGCAGGACCGATTCGTGCGCCGATTCGCTGACTACCTGGGACATCCAAAGGTCAGCCAGGAGCTCAGAGCAATCTGGATCGACCTCCTCTCAAAGGTTAATTTCACTACCCACTTGATTTATATCAGTAATTAATTAATTATTGCTTCCTATATATATATATATATATATATATATATATATATATATATATATATATATATGCTAGCTCAACAACTGCTTACTGATTTGCAGTGCGACTCGTCGCTCGGCATGAAGGTTGCCAACCGCCTCAACGTCAGGCCAAGCATGTGAAGCACCTTTCCTTTCCTTTCCAGCAATAATAAGACGGACATGCTCACCCGGCCGCTACTGTGCTGTTTCTTCTTTTCTGCTATGCAATACTCTCTTGTACGTTCCTATAGTATGGCTGCTACGCCAGCAATGCAAATGTACTCTACCTCAACGTCTAAAGTCAGTTCATCATGGTCTTGTTGTAAATCCATGCAGAGTGCTGTAATATCCTCCTTCAAAATAAAATTTAAGTTCTCTTTAGCTAGTATATATATGCTGCACAGATGTTCGAATTAAACTCAAGCAACAGCTGCCTTCCTGCATTTTCTAAGATTTTAGAGGCGGTGTTGTTCATGAAACCGACGAGTGGAATCCACCTCAAGTATATGACAAACATCTCAAAGATGGTAGTAAATCGGAGCTTTGTTGCTCGTTTGTGGCATTCAGGAAGAATGTACTACTAGCATTGCTGCAGTTTCCCTTTCCCTGTTCCTGCCCCCAAATCCCCCTGCACTCTGTTCACTGCAAAAGTTCCCCTTTTCTAGCTCCCTACTTTTCCGCCTTCCTTCGGTTTCCTGTCCGAACTTGTTCCAAGAAAAGTTCAGCTTTGCCCGTCCCTGGAGTCATTCTTGCTGATTTTACCGGTTCCAGATTTTGGTTACAGATTGGAGCTCAATAGCCGTGCCGCTCCACCAGTTCCAGGGCAGGTTGCCGAATCCGGTTGTTGGATCTGGAGGCCACACCAGAGTTTCATTTGCTCACAGCAAACTTTCTCGGCCAAGTCCATTTCACTCTCCACCATCTCCTAATAAACCAGTTTTTTTTTAGATAATGGGACCTAAATCCCAGCCTCTACACCCCAAGAGGTGTACACGGCCCATCCTAATAAACCAGTTGGCTAAAAAAACTCCTAATAAACCAGCTTGGGGAGGCTGCAATAGTGAGCTCTCCACCATCTCCTAAAAAACTCCTAATATGACGCATGATCTCAAGCTTGGGGAGGCTGCAATGCTCGTGAACTCGGAGTCCACGTCACTGGCAATTTGGGTGTTCCCGTTCAATAGCACAAGTAATAAGAACCGGACAACGGCAGGAAAAAGGGTCATATGATGGACATTGAGGAACGTGAAAGAAATCGATGGGAGGCTTACAAAAGAGAGAGAGATAGACGTCAAACAGATTCATCGGCATGTTTTCAACTTTAACTTATCATGGATTGACTCCTGGCTCACCCCTTTGCGAGTAACGGATCAAGCGGCGCAGACAGGGCCTAATGCTTCACAACCTTGCGCAGCACGGTAGTGGAATGGGGAGGAGGCAATATTGGGTCAAGTCAAATTTGCAGCCCACAACCATTTGAATATAAAGAAGGCTAAAAATGTGGATTTGATCACTTTTTTGCTAGCCGTTTTGCTTTATATAATAGCTAAATTAGGATTTTAGCTATCTATTTTTAGCTAGTCTCTAGGAGATGCTAGAATTCACTGGAATTGAAGCTATACTAATAAAATGACAGATGTTAGCGCCATTGATGAGGGTAGTGAGAGAGGAATTGAAAATATTAGCTAGTGCAATAATGGAAATGGTCAAAGCTAATCTTAGAGATTCACTAAAATGAAGCTATACTAATCAAATGACAATTAATCTTGAAGATATTTGCTAGCGTCATCGACGAGGGTAGTAGTGAGAGGGGAATTTAAAATAGTAGTGCAGTGATGGTAGTGAAAGCATAATGTATGGACGTATAGATGCGAGCTTCAGTTCATGATCGAACGATAATGATTTGTTGTTGATGTGGGTGGACCACCGAAAAGAAAAATAGCAACTAACGCTTCTTAGTGGGTTGTACTTTAATGTAGATAATAAATATGAAAATCTTTTATATTAAAATTTTTATTTTTATAGATGTGATCAGTCAAAGGTGAAAATATTACTAGATTTTAGCTAAATTTAGAATCCCTTATAAGTGTAGGGGCGGAGGATGCATATATTCTAGCTCGCCTTGTTTGTCTAGCTAGGTCCAATCTAGGGACGAACGAAAGCTAGACTCATCCGGATGGAGATGACGACGCGCATGATGAGAGTGACGTTGATCCTCCTGATGATCGTTCTCGTTGCCTCCCGTAAGTGTTTTTTTTAATCGATGTCTCTACGATGTACGGTACTCATCCATTGATGTGCTGGTTGGGTAACTTGGGCGTGTGTGCAGAGGAGAACACAACGGTGGTGCAGCCGAGCAATGCATATCCGTGCGGCGAATATATACAGTGCGTTGGTAGCTGCTTCACGCGAGGCAAGTGCGGCGACTGCTGCAGGAACAGAGGCCTCAAACGTGGCAAGTGCAAGGGATTGATCTGCTACTGCTGCGCAGAATAAATCAACCAGCCGCAGTACCTCTGTAATGTACTGCTTGCTACTCCCTGAAATTAATAAATTGCAATGTCCCTGAAAATCAATAAATCTGCACTTGTATCTTTGAGAATCCATGCATGGTTGCCTTCGTATATGGATTTGGTTGGCAAAAAGAAAAAAAATCACGCACCGAATTTGATGAAAAATAACCAACAAGTCAATTCATTTGGTAAAAAATAGCTGTAAATAAATTCCAGCTTAATTGACTGCTTTTCAAATCCCCCAAGACTGATCTAAGTGATGCCCGTTAAAGTGCATTCTTCTCGATCCCTCTCTGGATGATATCGTTTGTGTCAATCCGTTTATAATTAAGCAACAAAGAACTTGTTTTATTGACTGGTTTGAGTACATGAATTGGTTTCGGTCTTTGGATCTCGGTTTTTATGCCCAGGCCTAGTGGTAAGAGAGATATCTGGCTCCATGAATAGTCTTAATTTCTTTTGATACAGTGCTAAGAAAGGTAACTATCCATCTGTTTATAATTTGCTAAAGAGCGTCGTCCATTGTCAAAATGTACTTATGTTGTTAGCAACTGCTGTGGGCTTGGGGAGCCAGCTCAAAACTCCCCTTCTTCAATTCGCTCGCTCCTGCATGCACCCGAGTAACTTGGGGGAAAAAGTAACCAGTCAATTCCTGTTTTTTGAACAAAAATCGAATCCTTTTGTTAACAAAAGCCCATAAATGAATTAATTCATTTACCCTGACGTACGTGTTTAATTCGCACCTTGAATATAATGAACATTAATTCCATCGATTCCAAAGGCTGCTCAGAGTATATATGTAGGCTGCTATCGTTCGCAGCGCGCGGCCAGCACTTGCTCTCTCAGCCTCTCGTTCCTCTTCACCTCATTCATCCAAAAGCCCCTGTCATAGTCCAATAACCGGATGGAGATGAAGCAAGGCACGAGGAAGAAGAAGCTCGGGTTCCCGTTGATCCTCCTGATGATCATCCTCGCCTCCCGTAAGTGCGCATTTTAATTTCCATCTCCCTGACTCTAAATGATGTCTTTCATTCAAAAAAACTCTAAATGATGTCATGGACTGGAATGTGGATGCAGAGATGGTGGGTGCTCAGGAGGTGTGCTGCAAGAACCTGGGCTTCAACCATGGCAAGTGCGATCTGGTCGCCTGCTACTGCTGCGATGCTCCATAGAATAGATCCGCCATTTCCATCGACCCTTGTGCTACCCGATCGACCTATCTCGCTCGCATGCAGGAATAATCCGACACAAAATAAGAGATACACCTGTCGGCGTCCAGGGGGACCGATCGACGGGTTTTGGAGGAGAGGCGTAGACGACTCCACTGTAATTTATATATTGATTGAGTATATATATATATATATATATATATATATATATATATATATATATATGTAAATGTAAATATAGTAATGTTTGCGGACGATGGATCCATGAATAATAAATGGATGAATTGTCATGTTCAAGACATTTTTAGTCTTTTGAGTAGCAATTCTTTTCGCTCGTTGTGATACCATTCGACTAGCAATTCTTTCCCTTCAACATATACCCTACTACTATCAGCGGACATGACCTGGTGACAATTCTTTCGCATTGTCCCGCGCAATTGTCACCTCCGAAACCACGCTTCAGCTAGAACCCACCGTACGTCATGGAATAATACTAGTATTTGGAAACGTGAGTTTTACATCACAAGATCCCAAAAGTAACTGCAAGGCCACTGAATCACCACTCAAATCACCTCATAGTTTCCTCCTAGAGATATATACTCCCTCTCGTCCAAGAATATAAGGATTTGTTGACTTTCCAACTTCTCGTTTGAACATTCGTCTTATTCAAAATATTTATGTAAATATAAAAATAAAGAAAATATACTTAGAACATATCTAAGAATAAAATAAATTATAAATAAATAAATAAATTTTTTAAATAAGACGAGTGGTCAAATATGGTCTCTGAAAGTCAACGGATGCTTATTTTTCTAGACGGAGGTAGTATATCATTCTTGGCTTTGTCTTGTGGACTTCTTTCAAAAATAAAATAAATCCAAGCACAGAACAGCCTTAGGAGCAGACATGACTCAGCCAGAGGCACGTACGGGCTTATTTGGTTCGAGTCCTGGGTGAGTTGCCTGGGTATTTTAGCTGCCTGAGATGTGCCTGTACCTGTTTCTAAAACTGCCAGGTCAGGCAGCCCTCTAAAATCAGGCAGCATTTGGTTGATGGCCTGAAATCGTGCCTGAGAGCATATGACCAACAGGCAGCATTTGGTTGATAAATTGCCTGGATATCCAGTCACCACCATCAAGAGAAATGGTAAGATTACCCTAAGTGTATATATTAGGAACATTCCATAAAAATATTCAAATGGTGCAAGCTAATATAAGTACTTAATATAATACATTATACAAAGACAGGTTCACAACTAATCGACATGTCCTAAGAGGCTTAACAGTCCATTTGCAAAAGTTAGGACTTTCATGCAGCTGCTCACACATAACAGCTTGACATATACTAATACTAGATAATTAACCAATAGTTAGCAATTGTCAAAGTATGTTTGTTGCAATTGCACAAACAAAAGGGTGCAGCAAAATAAGACTCCTAAACCACAATCAAAATCCTCGCATTTGTGGTTGCACACATCACTCATTTCCTGTAGGATCATGGCCTGATAAGAACTTGTACACCCAACGACTAAGGTATTCTTCACCCATGCTAATAAGGAAGCTGCGATGAACTGCAAGTTCTGGCTTGCAAAGATACATTCCCACTGCCATTCTGTCATCTGGTAATATTTGGATGTTCTTGAGCATGTCCCATAAAGGTTTATTAGGGTCTGGTGGAGGAGCGACCTGCACTGGTTTCTCAAGGGTTTTATTGATTCCCACCAGAGTATTGGTAAGCATCACATCCATATCATTGTCATCAAGGGATGAGGAAGCCTTTGTTGACTTGTTAGTCCTATCAGTTTTTGTTGTTGCAGGTAATGTTTTTGACTTGCCAGCCCTTTTAAAATTCTTCTTAGTAGGCTTCATAGACCCTATAGTAGATGATGAAACTTGGCTAGAAGTTTCTCCGAGGGCAGCTATGTCATGAAACTCATCACTATCAGATGGCAGTTTGTCCGAGTCTTCCCCATGTGGAACATCAACTGTATCACCGTAGGTAGAAATATCATTCACCATGTCCATTTGGTCAACGAGCATCATCATCCGAATCAGCTGCACTTGAAGGATCTTGCATAAATGAACCATCAGCTGTGGAACCACTAAATAGTTCCTTCAATTTGTCAAAGAACTGAATTGGTTTAGAGAGTATTCCACGATCATTCGCCTACATAGAAAAATGTTTTGTAAGTATCATTAGCCATGGATGCGTACTAGTAATGATTAATGATGTCGGAGATATTTACCGATAGGTTGTCCAATGTAGATTTAGACAGGGTCAATGTTTTTGTGCTTTCATCCCAGCCACCACCACTCTCATTGAGGTACTTAGCTACGAGCCCCCAAGTATCCCTGTGGCGTCTCCAGTGCCGATACACTTGAACAACAGTGTAGGTAGTGCCATATCTTGCATTTATCGCTGTTGTACATGCAGTGTGATGCAGCTGCTTGAAAGATGTCTTGGGAGGCATTGACAACTTCTTCTCAATGTACCAGTCAATAAGAAATTCAGAGATAGCAACGAGGCCAAGTTGAAGCCTTTGCCCTTGGTGCCCCTTTCTTACCAGTTTCCTTCCCCTTAGAGTTCGGATGGCTTTCACCTGAATCCATAGGTTCAGCTAAAAATTGTACATGAAAGATGAGAAGAGTTATTAAATACAGCAATAGGAACACATAGTACAAATAACACAAATAATAACAATAGGATAAATTAAAAGCGAGTTCGAGCTGCAGAGTACATGTATTATAGGTCAAATACAAATAGGACCAGAAAAAAAAACATCAACGTTGACTCCACATCAAATTTGCGATGTACTCTCGTTTAGCAACCCATTCTTTATTCTCCCGAGTTTGATCACTAGCAGTCCTAGCTGACCTCGGCAAACTGTTATACCAGCGAGTTTCATCATATATAATATCGTCGGGGCCATTCTCAAGGATCCAATTGTGTAAGACACAACAAGCGATCACGATCTTCACTTGTTGCCTAAATGGAAAATATGGCTTGCTTGCAAGAATTTTGAAGCGATTCTTCAAAGTTCCGAATGCTCGCTCGACACTTGTGCGAAGGGAGGAATGGCGAAGATTGAACAACTCTTGTGGTGTTTCCGGACGTCTCCCACCGCCATACTCCTTCAAGTGGTACCGCACGCCTCTATATGGTGGCAATATCCCGGGTCTCGCTGCATACCCGAGCATCGGCCAAGTAATATTTGCCTTCGGGCATCGGAATTCCATTTGATCTTCTAAGGGCAGCCCTTAGAACTACGGAGTCATGTGCCGAGCCTTCCCATCCAGCAAGAACATAAGTAAACCGTAGATCAAAGTCCACAGCCGCTAACACGTTCCGTGTTGGGTATGATTTGCGACCTCTAAATCTGTTGGCTATATTTTCAGGAACAAATGCAGGAATGTGGGTACCATCAAGAGCCCCAATGCAGTCCTATAAGTAATACAAGGAATTTTATTAGTTCAATAAACTAACCATGAATAACTAGAAGTTCCATGCATATGACACGATATACCTCAAAATATGGGTAGAACCGGCCCGGGTTACTTGTTATCTTTGGATGGGTCTCTATTGACCTAAGCTTGATCATATCTTTGCCAAGAATACATAAAGCTCTCAAGACCTCGCTGAAATATCGGCTAACAGTCTCACCCGATCTCTTGAAATATAAGCCAATCACACAATTTCTTAAATTGTGACCCACGGTATGCAAGAACATGGCTAGTTGTTCTTCAACCGACACATGCATTGTATCTCGTAGCAAACCAGCATCACGCAATTTTATTGAAAGCTTCCGAACACAGCTTTCTTCATGCGAAGTTGATTAATGCAGTCTCTATCGGTTCCATTATACAGTTCATCTAACCTTGACTGCCTCAACAAGTCTCTACCCACCAAAGGGCCATATTTTCTTGATGAACGTCTCAATCTAAGACACCTACGCCGTCGCCAGTGGATGATGCTCAACACAATAGCTAGGACACCTAACATTCGTGCTCTTTGCTGGATAACGTAATGAGGACTGGGTTCTATATCCATCCGAACATAAATCAGAGTAAGAAAAAGTGCAGTAGTAGTTTACATACGGGATAACATGTGTGCACTAGGGAAAAAAAATCAATATGGAACACACGAGCTGCAGGGGGAAAAAATATAGATCTAGGGGTAAAAGAAGAAAAGAGCACTAATCTATAGCTCACGAACTGATATTAATTAGACAATTGAGTGGGGCAAACATAAAAGAATAGAAAACATGAGGGGAATCGGTGAGAAGAGGGATTGCATTATTCTCACCTTTGCTGTACCAAAACCAGCACTTGTGGGTGTCGATTGAGAGTGAAAAGAAGCAATAAGAGGAGCAGGACACCAGATCTACTAACTATAATATCATCCCTACGACATTCTTGATCCAATCTTGAGCTTCCCTGTGCTAGCAGTGAGCTACGTGAGACAGCAGGGGAAGGGGAAAAGTGAGTGGAGAGAGAAAGGAGAAGGAGAAAAGTGAGTGGAGAGAGGAAGAAGGTGTGGTGCGGTGATTATAGCTCAGGCAAGTTGGATAGAGCCCCAGGCATACGATTTCGTCAGCCTGGCGCCCGGGCAGCGTGCTCAGAGCAACTCGACTCGGGCAAAAAATTGAGGGTTCCAACCAAACGAAGTCCAGGCAGGTTACAGGCAGGTGTCTGATCCAGGCAAAATTTTTGAGGGTTCGAACCAAATAAGCCCGTAATGCACGGCGCGTTGCTTGCACACATCAGGAAGGGTTCACCCACACCCACGGATGATTTGAATGGCAGCGCCATCATGATTTCTAACTTTGAGATATCATCACAATTTATCGTCTGCACCCACCCAGTTATGTATTCTCGGTGATAGAGCACTCGCATCGTCTGCTTTCGACCAGCACTCAGCTAGACTGGCCCCGAACTAGAGAGGCCGTAAAATAGCAGCATGTATTAGAGAGGGAGTGGCTGTTGGGTCCAAAGGTTCAAATAACCGTTTTGACCCGGGAAAACCAGCTGGTAACCAAGAAAATCATGGTTAGGTTTGCTACAGTAATAATTACGGGTTTTCTAGGTTAACCGGTCAAACTGTGCGACTCGCCGGTTTTGCCTGGTTCTTTAAAGTTTAAACCATGGTTTGGTCTGATCAGACAACCTACGCTGCTCTCACTGAGTTGCACAGAGAACAACCACAGTTTCATCGGGCAATTAAGTTGCATTCAGTGGGATTCCCTGTCTACCAAGTAGCGCGCTCACCTCGCTACTCCCATTCTCAGCCAGAACCGTGCAGAATACACCAGATGAAAATATGTCAAAAAATCGGCCATTTTGCTTCTTGCTCGCCAAAGACATTATATCCTGTTTATGTGTGTGCAGAAAGTTGTAATATGTGCTGTTTATGAAATAAAATCTTCATTTTCGTCTTTCCTCCAGATATTTGAGCATCTAACCGAGAATGGATACTGGATAGCATGGTGGTCCTTTTCTGAATAATCAGGCAACCAAGACACAATGCTACTCTAAGCATTCGAAGTATTTCTGTACAGACCTATCCTTTGCCTCCCAGAACAAAAAAAAAAGGATAAGATAAAACAAACAGATCAGCGTGTCATCAAGAAATTAGAACTGTCCAATGCAGACCCTTGCCAATCAGCTAACCCTATTTGTGCACACCAAAATTGCCTCTTTCAGTTGTTCTTTGTCCAATGACGTCTCCACCATCACCTGAACACATCCACAATAATGTGAAAACTATTGTTTCCAGTGTATGCGGTGAATTAATCTAAACCCAGTTGTGAACTTTAAGTCCATACCTCTTGAACGTTGTTTCCATACCGTGCAAGGAGCTTGTATTTAGGACCAATAACAGGTGCCATGTAAACCTGGAAAGCAGACAATATGCATTATTTTTTAATGCATTACAATATTCAAAGTTTCAGAGAGGAGTTCCAACCACTGAGGTGTGGGTCTTACCTGAAAGGTTGGAGCCAACCCTGGGCTTTGGAAAAACCTCCCTTTGTAGACATCTCTCACTTCATCTATTTTCCGTATCTCTTCCATAAGGGAATTTACCTCAGGCCACTGCAAATATTTGCAATCAAACATTGAAGGATTGTCATTACAATATATATGGAAAATGTAAAGGAGAAATTGAGACAGATAAGAAAATTAAGTAAATTAGTTTTATAAGGTCATATACTTGATTTACCATTGCAGGTTAGGACAAAGGTCATTCTAGGCATTATTACCCTCAGCAAAGACTCAACAAAATATCACTGTGACAGCCTATGAATTTTTCTTTGAATGAAGGTACAAAACTGGAGAACAATCTAGTAAGTTGAACAGATCAACTAAAGAAATAAATAGCATCCAATTCCAACATAGCAATCTGAGCATCATCGGATGTATGGCAGGCATGCCTGTACCAGTACACAAACCCATGTTTGCAAACATGCAACCACAGATAACTTGCTGATTTTGAGTAGCAAAGTGAGAACTGCCCATGTGAGGAGTGAGAGGTTTTGGTTATCATGGTACATGCTATAGGGCTATACTAAGTCAGAGGTTCAACCCAGTGACATATCCCACACATCAATATCCTTCAAACCATGATCAGTGAAGATGAGCTTATAAAAACCTCGAAATCTGCTTGTGCAGGTTCAAGAGCTCCACCAAGTGATAAATCCTCTCCAACGACTGCTTCTAAAGCTCCTACTGACGGATTGGGCTGCATGGTAATTAAAGTGCAAGAATTAAGAAACAAAAAATCTGATGCCAGCAATTCAACATGTTGAACAAATATGAGACAAAATGCCACGGTACCTTCACATCTTTAAGTGACAAAAATATACGATTATTAGTATAATCCAGCTGAATAACTTTAGCATCCACGACCTGCAAAACAACAAATCACTTCAATGAGTTGAGAAAACTAGAGCATTATGACCACATTAGAAACTCCTGTGATTAAAAGTAAAAGGAGAATATCAGATAAAGATGGCACAAATTTGTGAATTTGTTTCTCACATATATTAAACAAACATGTATCACACGGATGATTCAGATAAATTATTTCCACAACCATGATCTAAGAGACCACCAGCTTCGAAGAAAGATTAAGGAAAGCAAGAGGATCAAATGAGAGGAGAATCACAACTGCTCACTTAGAAGAATTACCTGACCAATTTTGTAAGAAACTGCTGGGTCTAAGGTATCATCCCATGACACTTCCCACTGCTGGATCAATGCAGGAACCCCTTCGACCTTTGGAAGAAAGATTCAGCTGACAAGTATTTACGAAAATTCAGACGTCGGTAGAAGGAACCAGACCTACCTCAACAAATATCCCAAAGTAAACAAATCTCTTGATAGTGCATTCAACAATATCTCCAACACTGAGCCTATCCTGCATAATATAGAGAAAGCATATTTTAACTTCAGATGCAAGTGCGACGACAAAAGTGTTAGTATTTCATTCATTAACTCATGATGCATAAAGACGACAATGTTCAATATTCCATACAGGACTTCCTGACCTGGTCCCCTACGTGCTATCCGATATCAGTGCTTTCCAATAGTGTAAATAGTGAAAAAATTTAAGAAATTTTATTTTATGTTTGTTGCATAAATAACACAGCAAATTTGGAGCATACAAATAAGAGGAATTTACCATCAGACTTTTCTTTTTCTGCATCAACTCTTCACTTTCTCTTGGCTTCATAGAGAAAAATATCCTCTTGGAGTCTCTGTCGGCCAGGACAACTGATACTCGGAGTCTCTACAAAATAGCATTATTTTAGCTACAACAATACAAATGCAGAAGAACCATAGGACACTAATTTAGATTCATACTTGACCAATGAATGAAGATAAAAACTTGGATTTCTCTAGGTTGTATATCTGAAGAAGATCTTCAAACTTTGGCTTAGATAGCACAAATTCTTGATCCTGACCAGAAGATTCTGCGAGTGAGCTAGATTCTGATTCTACGCTTCTGTCGTTGACATCAAAACTGTCTTCTAATCCCAAATTTTGCTTGTACATCGAAGGATCACCACCCCTCCTTAACCAAGTCTCAAAAGCTAAGAACTTCCATTTTGTAGCAAGATTACGGTAAGGTAAGAAACCTATCAGTGAGTCAAGTGACACCTGGCATGGAAGTCAAAACAGCTCAGACAAGAACAATGATATAATTTGCTAAAAGAGGAATCTATTCAAAACAGGACTGAAAACTTACAACAAATCCCTTTGAACTGCAGTTTATCAGCTCCACCTCAACCTTTTCTCCAGTACTTGCATAACGCTCTAATCTTATCCAGTCACTCTCAGTGATGTCCTGCACTAGTGACCCAGTAACTTAGGATTCATTCTTATGGGAATTAAATGTCGGAAACTAAAATATGAAGTAATGTTAGAAACTAGAACATGAAGTGGAATTTGGTGCTGCGGAGCCACAACTTTTCGGTTGAATATTGGCAGCTAGATTCAAACTAACTCTTGGTGGAGGATAAGACCTTCATGGCTGTAACAAACAAACTGACAAGCACCATCTGCTCTATCTAAAAAACTAAATCAAAACTGAAATGAAATCTGCTAATGCTAACTGAACTTGATACCGTTTGCAGGGATTTAGTCAACATTAAAAGGCCGAATACAGTCCTTCATAAGATGCACTTACTTTTAGAAGTTTTTAAATGCTGAAATATCAGGGACTTACCTCTAATTTTGATGGCAAAACATTTCCCCCATCGTCAACATAATTTTTGTTATTGTCAGTAGCATTCACCAGTTCAGCATCAACTTGAGATGATAATGTTTCAACCGGTGCACCTTCCCTACAAAATAATAATTACCAATTTAGTGTAAAGAGGGCTCAATATGCACAAACATATTGATGATAACAGAACTTCAAAGGGTATAAGAGTAGCTGAGCAAGAACACATGAATACGCCCAATTAAAACGATTCCATCCACTAACAATCTACAAGAACAATAACAACAACGACAATAATCCAAGGACCAAGACAAAGCCACAAATTTGGAGGATAACGAGATTTTCGTGATATGTTACCAGAATTATATGTGTACATGTCATGACCACTTTTCTGGTCATACAAGTATTTGCAGTTATCCACACAGAACAGGAAAGAAACAAATCTATGCACTATGGTCTGTGGACTAGAATTAAATTTGAAGCAAACTAGGTAAGGAATGATGGTAAAGTATAGCATGATGCATGCCTTCTTCTGATGATACTACAGAGAATATAGACACATGAAATAACACAAGAATTATTCGTTCCTAAACCACTGTCATAATGTGTACTTCTCGACTAGCACTATCAGCTACCTGAGCCTGACCTAATATTTCTCAAGTTAATTCAAATAAGGAGTCAGATATCAAGAGATAAAAGTGATGTACTAATATATGAATGCATAATTCCAGAGGCTAATACCTTTTCGGTTTTCCTTGCAAGAAAGCTTGCATAGAGAAGTTGTTGCTTGTGGCTGATTTGTTATCTTCTGGAAAAGCAGATGTATTTATTTCATGAGTGGAACTATGATCATAAGGCTGTAGTCCTTGAACTACCAACATTAGCATCATTGTCGAACAAAGAACACATTAGAGCTTTCTTGTGCCATCATTACCTGCACTAGAATCATCATGTCCAGGTGATTCATGAACTCTTTCAGTCATTGGTTTTTCATTAAGACCTGAAATTTGGAATTTATGCATGTCATCAGCTTCAAAAGCACCAGAATCACCACGACATGTGACATGGGGTATTGTACCTCACCATTTGTTTCTGACTCAGGTTCACTGTTATCAACTACAGCAGAAGTTGAGGAAGAGTTAGCAGAGGCATGGTCCAGATATGTATTAGAAGTATCTTTTGCAAGACCTGGCCTTTGAAGAAGAGAAATGTTGGTTAGGTCCTCATTCATGTCTTTCCTCATTTTCAAGTCAATGTTCGGTTTCATTTTCAGCTTTGACTTCAAATCATCATCCTCGGTCTGATGGATGGTGGGTTTCCGCAAGGTGACATCCACATTGCTTGTTCTTGAGATGCTCCCCATCTCACTAGGTTCTGTTGCAGCAGCTAAACTCTCTTTGCTAGGCCAATCCTGTACCACCTTGCCCTGTGCTTTTGGTCTGCTCCCAACAGGTCGAGACAAGGTTAATGAAGAATTGTCTTCTGTTGAATTGTTTCCACCTGGTCCTAACTGGGTCAGAGAAGGCTCGTTTTGCCTCGGTTTGCTTCCTGCTGGTCTTAGTAAAGTCAAAGGAGGCCCATCTTGCTTCGGTTTGCCCATCACAGGCCTTGATATATTCAAAGATTGTTTGCCTTCAATTGGCCTGCTTATTGCCGGGTTTGTGGTATTCGATGAGGATCCGTCTTCTGGTGTATTAAAGGCCTGGTCCCTTTTGTTAGCATCCATGAACTCCCTCAAAATATCATCTAGCTTTTCCTTTTTAGTAGCAATTAGTTTCTCCACATCAAGAGATGAGGCATCTGGGTCTGACTTCTTGACAAGAATCTGAAACAGGAACAGTTAAGACATGCTGAAAACGAAGTATCATGATTCACAAACACAGTACCGAATGTGTCATGGTGTACCAGATAACAACATGTTGGAAGCAGGGAATAATTAAAGACTGGAGCTTGTACCTATTTGACTCATTTTGTTGTTTGTAAAAGCATACTACTGATATGATTGCTAAAACCTTACTGACAAGTTGAAGTTTTGATTGCTGTAAACGGGTGAAGCATAATTTGTGGAAAACGAGCAATTCATTGATCAGACATGGAAACCACAAACAGAACGGTATATTTTGTGGTATTGTTCGCGGTTTCTTACAACCGACGCAGTATAAGCCAGTAACTGAAGCAATAGCAACAACAGCAAAACTAAAACATTAAATCATACACAAATGCTGCTGTAACAGCAATAGCAATGATCTGTCCAATTAAAGCCGAACAAATGTGAAATTACATGCCATTAATATTCAGGACTGCATTCGTATTTCTTCAAAAGTTACAAGTTTTCTTATTTCTCTTGCTGATTCTCTCTCGGAATGAGATACAGTGCAGAAAGAAAAAACGAAAACAAAGGAGGAGGAGGAGGATACCTTGGCGAGAGTAAGCTTAGGATCCTCTCCTAAGAAGCGACCGAAATCCAGTTCCATCATGTCCCACTGGTCGAGCTGCGGCAGGTCCCCACCGTCGCCACCGACGCGTGGCGGCGGCGCCCGAAGGAGGCGAAGTCGGCCAGCACGATAGTGCGAGATCCCGTGGCTCCGACGTAGGACGAAGGGGCGCGCCGCGTTTCCGGATCCCGCGAAGACGCCGGCCGCCGGGGCGGCGGCGGCGAATGCTTCCATGGCCGGAGCAGAGGAAGAAGGGGAGGGGGATAGGGGCGGTTTAGCGGGATGGAAGCGGTGCTGCTGCTGTAACGGATAATGAAACTGGGCTGGGGCCGTCTACCGCCAGATTTTGTACACGTGTTAGTATCGGACCGTCAGGGTGTAAATCGTCGTTGTGAATCTTTTCTCTCTTAGACTACACGAATTTCTCTCGCTTCAAGATGGTTTACATTTTGTGATGATTTCTTCTATCTAAACCAATAAAGTATGAGTTCCTGCGACCCTTTTTTTCACCCTGCGATCTTCTATACCCATCAATCTGGAGCCTTGATCAGGATAGCACCCTCTCTCTTAACTCTTGATTGAGTATAGGTCCCACCCAAATTACAGGTTATAAATTACAAGTTACACGATTTTAGGCCAAAATACGGTCTCACCTGTCCCCCGCGCCGGAACTTTTTTCACACAGAATCCTACCCACCCATTCACACGTAAAAATCGGCGCCGACAGGTGGGACCTACTCACCCGAAACCCATCACGCTCGCGAATAGGGTTTCCCGACCGCAGTTCGCTGCCGCTGCCGCCGCCGCCGCCTCGCACTCGCCTCCCCCGCGCCTCCAGCTCTCCTCCACACCGTCGCTTCCCTCCCGTGCACCACGCCATCTACCTCTCCGATCGGCAGCAGCTCGCGACGGCACGCCCTCCTCCTCCCCGAGCGGTAGCAGCCACCACGTTGCTTGAGAGCCGGTGCCCCGGAGAGGAGGACTCCTCCGCCTCCGATGCGGAGTCCCGTGCCTGTCCCCCTCCCTCTCCGCCTCCACCGACCCCACTCCTGCGTCGCTCCCTCTCCTCACCCTCAAATCTGCTCCGTGACGAGGCCGCCGCCATCAAGGACGAGCTCGATCCGCGACGGGACGAGGCCGAGCCATGCCATGCCGAGGAGCACCCACTAGGCTACGGACGAGCGATGGGCGACCATAGCAACATAACCACGTCTCGGCTCCAACAAAACGCATTCAGCAACTTGGTGCATTTATCTCAGCTCCGGCAACACGCAGTACCGTAGTGTGTTGGTTTGTTTCTATGTTGATTCTGCTATGTTATTCTTTAAAGCAGACAATATCTTGCTCCTATGCATATACAATTGCTGGCCAGTAAAACAAAACTGAGATCCAACATAGTATCAGTTAGCAATTTCACTTTCCTTGATTTACAGCTTCAGTGATAGGATACATGTACCTGGAATTATGAATATTGGATTCTGCATCAGAGAATTATGGTTTAAGTAGTTCTCAAGCATGTTTTGAAATCCCACTGATCAAAGGTGCGATAACTTTCTGTCATAATCCTATGGTAACTAAATCATAATGAATGAGGTATACACTTGATCTTGCTTGGGTAAATACTAGGGATGAGGTTTTGAAATTTCAATGATTATAGTTTCTTTTTAGTGAAACATACCTCTGATTCGAGGCCAAATGCAGGGTGAGGCGCTGGTGATGGGTTATGATGAAACAAGGTGAGTTTATTCTTAAATCCTTGCATTTAATTAATTTATATAAAATATTCCTTGCTCAAACATTACTTTTATCGATGATGGAAACTATGAGTAAATAGTTTGGCATTTTTAAATTGTCATGTCTTTCCCAGTCCTAAACATTGGTACCTGCTTCTGTTTGGCAAATTTTCTACCTTTGGTACGTACAGAAAGTATACTTGGCTCCTCTTATTGAATAAAAATAAGATATCCCTACAAGGTCATGTAAACGAATACTATTGAGCTCTATTCTTCTCCAACCTGTTTCTGTTTGCTAATTCTTTATATGTATGTATAACTAAATTGACATGGATATAGATACCAGAAAGTATTCTTGGCTCCTCTTATTATATAAAAATTGGATGTCCCATCAAGGTCCTGTAAATGAATGCTATTGAGCTCTGTTCTTTTCCAACCTGTTGCTTTCTAGTTGCTAATTATTTTCATGTATAATTAACTAAATTCTCATGGATATGTTCATTGTGTCAGAAAAACATAGCAGCCAAGGCATAGTACTGTGATCTTTATAAAAAGGCAACAATGAACTCTGTTTTTTTCTAAATTTGAAATGCAATCTGGAGGTGGATGCAATCTTAATGAGCTGATGAGCAGCATGGAGAAACTTCATCGAGATTGCCAATAAGTTTACTATTATAATTTTTTTTCTCCAGTTTAAATTTTGTATAAGCTAGGTCATTTTAACTTTTTTGAGGGGAATGAATGTATGTATTTGCTTATATCCCAACTCTATTGTTGGATAAGTATAATATAAATGAGACCTGGTTGTTAACGGTGCCAAGTTTGGTGTTGTTTCAGATAGAATTTAAAAGTGATATCTGGAAAAGACCATCTATCCATCTATTTTCGATTTCATTATAGACCCTTTTTGTGTGAATGCTTGCGTGCTTCTGGTTCCATATAATCTTGGTTGATCTGGAGATTGAGATGCTTCTCGCTGTATTGGGTACTTATTCTTAATTGCTTTTTCAGTGTTTGCTCAGAGCCAATGGTGGAGTGGTTCTCATTGCGAAAACTGTCGTGAGAGCAGTTCAATTATTTTGGGGCGTCTGATCTTACCCTCTGTGAGGTGCTTACTCATCTATTTTTATATATCTTGGTTGCATCTTATCAGTCACAAGAAAAGTGTTGCACTATAGAGCAGTCATAGTGATTCATTGTATTTTGATTGTCGAATTAATCATTGTTTTGCACCCCATAGGACGTCTAATCTGCAAACCATCCATCTGTTAACACCAGACACTATTGTCCTCATTCCACTTTATCTGACTGAAATTTCTACCTTAAATAAGCTTATGGAGTAGCATAGATCTTTTGGGTCCATGATATGGAACATATAGCAATTGTCTGTCCCTCAGTAGTGTGTAATCTTCAGATAAAATATACAGCTGGCCTACTCTCTTGTATTTGACTCACTCAGTTTTCTCTTATTTCACTTATCGGCTTTTAGATTGATACTTATAGCTTCCTTACTGCTGTTGGTTGATGAAATTAGCATACTAGATTAACTCAACTGTTACTGTACTGATTCCAACACACAGAAACAAATTATGAAACTGAACAGAATTTATCAAATACACATCCCTCAGATGTAATTTTTAAGATTGTACTGTTCTCTTTCTAATTACTGCTAATTTGCCGATGCAACGAATAAAGCTTTAAGTTATAGATATTTTTCACTGCTTAGTATGGTTAAAAAAACTATTGAACTCAGGTTTGTTTCTTTTTGTGGCTTGCAGGTTTGTTCAGCTTTGGTGACTTCTTGGTGGTTAGGTGCCTTCAGTCTTCTGTCAATAATTGATCAACTATTGTTCAATGAGTGCATGCTCTAAGCAAGAAAGAATCAAATCAAGGTATACTTGTTAGGTGGCCTTCACATTGACGAATATTTGTGGCTTGCAGGTTTGTTCAGCTTTGGTGACTTCTTGGTGGTTAGGTGCCTTCAGTCTTCTGTCAACAATTGATCAACTATTGTTCAATGGGTGCATGCTCTAAGCAAGAAAGAATCAAATCAAGGTATACTTGTTAGGTGGCCTTCACATTGACGAATATTTTTTATTTCCTTTCAAATCAAGAAACAATTTGGCCTTCACAACGGCACGGTCACTGCTAGAACAATATGTGCCTCTGGAACCCCCGAGCACCTCCAACGCCATGCACGCTTCATCCGTTAAGGTATAAATTGTGTGCGTGTTCTATTGTCCTTCCATGTGTCGAGGGTCGCGACGGTTCCAATGTTGTTGCTTACCAAATGGCTTGGTCCGGAGTTTTAGTTTCCTATTCAGTCTTAAATTTATTAACCATGCAATTGTCTCACGTGTTTTATTTGTCCATGCATGTGAATTTCGTTAATTTGAAGTGCCAATAGTAATTTTCAAATTGACATTAACCGTGAAGTTTAAAAGAGCTTTTTTTCTTTCCTATATGTCTGTATCCAATAGATTTATGTCAGTAAAAGAATAATTTGATCTTGGACTTTCTATCCTTTGTGTGAAATGCTTATGCTTTGAATACAATTGTTTCAGGAATTGGTGAGCTTCAAGAATGTACTTATTTCACAATACAAAGTTAAATGAATATAATACATGCTCAGTCAACTTATTCTCTATGTTTAGAATTTTTTTCCAGTGCTTGGTTCAAACTCTTGCGCCAAACTCTTTTCTTAGATTAATCATTCTATTTAGATGATAGCAGTATTGACTTTGGAATTACCAGACATGTCTTGGTTGATAGGAGCTGGCCTTGATAACGGGTGGGACTGAAATGCATGAGGTTTTCTACATTCCCGATTTATCCATTTTGAAATGTGCACATTGTTTGTAGAAATTCTTGTGTTGGTGTTCAGATTGGTCATGTAGGATTAGGGCTGGACGAAAAGCTCGAAGCTCGTGGCTCGGCTCGACTCGTGAGTAGCTCGGCTTGGCTCGGCTCGACTCGGTTTCTTAACGAGCCGAGCCGAGCTTAGATTTTACCTCGTCGGATTAGCGAGCCGAGCCGAGCTAGCTCACGAGCTGCTCGTGAGCTCAACGAGCTTTGGAAGACCGAGAATAAGTAATGCGCATTACCAATATAATGTCATATACTAAGTTAATTTTTGAATATTTCGAAACATATTTGAAATTAATCTATATTATTAGCTTTTTTCATGAAGTATAAATCATATATCTTATCTATTTTACAATAAAATGTTTCAAATTTAAAGTATATGATATCTTAATTATTCTATATTCCCGGCTCGCGAGCCTAACGAGCTAGCTCGAGCTAATTATCGAGCCGAGCCGAGCTAGGTTTTCAGCTCGTCTATGTAACGAGCCGAGCCGAGCCGAGCCAATTTTCTAACGAGCCAATACGAGCCGAGCCAAGCCGAGCCAGCTCGACATCCACCCCTATGTAGGATTGATGCAAGAGGAAAACTAACACCTGAAACTCATGTGATTCTAGGCAGTCCTATCAATACAGCAAACTGTGTTCATTAAATTCGGGAACTCTTAGACAATAGATTCTAATCAAGCCCGACATTAGATTCTCTGACTTAATCTCCGTTGCTTCTTAAACAAGACCCCTCCCATTGTTCTTCCACACATAACTATTCTTAAATGTCATTACTTGATTTTTGTTAATCACCGAATATAGACCACCTGCAGTGTGCAGGTACAGAATATAGAAGTTCATCAAGTCTATTCTTTGGGATTTAAATTTGAAAATTAAGGCTTCATTGCTTTATGCGAACCTACGCTACTTGAACCTTTTTTTTCTCCTCCTGCATATTGTCTGTATTTTAATTTCAGAGTTAGGGTGTTCTTGTTTTTCTCTTTATTCAAGTTAACCTTTGCTCAATGCTTGAATTTTGTTTTAATCGATTAGGGCAATTTGGTTACTACCTCAACTGAAATATCTTGCCCATTTTGTAAGTTAAAACAATTTGTTTTGTTATATTTTTATAGTTTATACATACTTTGCTATTTGTACCTGATGGAAATAGGCATTCAACGGAAATCTTTCTTATATTGTTGCGATACTGTTTGTCCTCAATGTGATACATTTTTGTCATACATGATTCAAACGCATGATCTATGTTTAATTCAAACCAATGATGCTGGTTTTGTTCAGGAATTGAGAAGTTGTGCAGGTATTAGTGTGTGGATCATGCCTCCTTTCCCTGAAGGAAGTTGTAGATGACTACATTATTTTTCTTTTCATTTTTGAAGGGACTATATTTGTTAAGACTTGGCTTGTGCTTGAGCACCGACTGTTTCTGAGAAGAGAGTGCACTATGTATAAATTATTAGTAAGGCTCTCATTTAACTAATCAATTGGTGTTGACCCTTGATGAAGTTGGAATGAAGTAGACGATTGCCGATGCACAATATATGTCTTTTTGGATCTGATATTATTTATGGTTTCTGCATCTATCATTTTTTTTAGAAAACAGATGAAATCTTTCTTAGTGTACAAGAATTATATTGAAAATGGATGATATTATTTCTTTTAGATATGATATTATTAATAGTTCGTATCAAAATATAGTGCGTGCGCGTGCGTGCTAGAGGAGTTGGAACTTTGCTATTTGTACAATAATCACTCATTTATTGGTGATAGCTGCCATAGAGGCGGTGAAAGCCATCGGAGATAGATTAAGAAGATGGGGTGGGGGCGTTGCGTTTGCCGGTTATACATGCATGTATACTCCCTTTGTTTTAGCCGAGTAACTATGAGGCAGTTCTTAAATAGTATTATATTGAGGAAATTGGTTGTGGGACACTACAAAGACGTGGCGAATTTGGGTCGGACACACTCAAAAAACGTGGTTCTTAGCTGCAGCACACTCGTTTTCATTATAATATCATTTTATTGTGAGGAGAGAGAAAAATTTCAAAATGACACTTGTGCCCTCTCTCTCTCTCTCTCTCTCGATAAAGCGGACGCCAACTCATCGCGCGTATCGTCCAGCTGCGCCCCGAGCCTGCCGTTCTCCTCCTACAACGAGGCCACCTTCAGCTCTAGCCGCCGTGCCTCCATGGCCACTCCCATGAAAGCGCTCTTGTCGGGCTTGTCGACACCGACTGCGGTCACGGCCGCGGTGGTGCCCGTAGCTATGCTACAAAGAGGAACGCGATGGCTGCAACGACCAGCTCGAAGGTAAAGGTCCGCGGCAGCGAGCAGAGGCTGCCGTCCACCTTGATGTCCTTCCCCCTGCACCGACGAAGCACATCGGATCCGCTCGGAATCGTGAGACAAGGGGAGACAACAAGGAGGATCCCGACTTTGACTTTGCGGAATTCGGCGGTGAGGGAGCAGGCGAAAGCGGTGACGCCGAGGAGCACGGCGATGCCGCAACGGTGGCGCGACAGGACAGGCCTCTACGGCGTGGATTTCTAATATAATGCACATGCGGAAAATATTTCTTATTATAGAGTGGATTTATAATATAATCCACATGCAGTGAATACTTTTGTCACAAACATCATGGTTAAGAAAACTCCACTTGACAAGGAGACGAAGGAGGGATGGGTGTTACAACAATCACTCGTATTTACAATCTTAGAATGAATCCGTTGCGTAAGGAGCGAATCGGCGGCGACAGCTGTCATAGAGGTGATGAAAGATGCCGAAGCTGGAGGAGGGTGAGGTAGGGTTGCATTTGTCGGTTATACATGGAATCTTAGAATATAGCTTAGTATCTCCGCAAAGAGTCGGTGTGGCAGTGATAGCTGCCCGAGACAAGAGGAGAACGGATCTTAGAAGTAATCACTCATATTTGCAATCTTAGAATATATCTTAGCATCAATTCGCTCCATAAGGAACGGATCTGGCGGCTGTAGATGAGGCAAAAGCCGTCGGAAACAGAGGAGGGGAGCGGGGTGGGGGCGTTGTGGTTGTCGCTCATATTTTTTCAAAGGTAAAAATAATGATGGCGGTGTAATATGCAGCTGAAAAGGATTGATTTCAACTTTCAAGTGTATTCATAAAAGTTAGGAATCTAATGTTAGTTGATAATGTCTCGTTATGTTGGTAGTATTTCTGCTATGATTCATCATTTGCGAATTTTGTAAGGAACCAGTAGGCCCAGTATTGCTTTCTTGCTTATGATTAAATGACTCATGATTCCCCAATATTTTTGTTATTCTACTCAGTGATTTGACAATTCATCTGTTTATATATGGATGCTAAAATACTATTTTCTGTGTCATATAGACACAAGACAACAATGAAGTCAAACATATTGGCTTTCAAATGCTTTAGCTATTTAAAGTAAAATTTTGTTGATAATATGTATTACTCTCAAGATTATTATGTCGCTTGAATAATTTTCATACGTGCGTGTCGCGCGTACATAAAACTAGTTGTTATAAAT